>OX297878.1:14501049-14686392 GCA_946478455.1 Eupithecia vulgata | reverse complement strand
GTTAATAAGTAGATAGGATTCGCGGGAACTGACTCACGAAGGCGCACCTTTGACGGGGTCGAGTTAGCCGATCGAGAAGTTTCGCTGGCTAAAAAAAAAAAAAAAAAAAAAAAAAAGTTTGGTATCAAACTGGGGGTTTTGGCACATCCCCAATCGATTGCAAGAATCCATTTTAACGTATCTTAAGCCATTCAAAAGTTACTAAGAACCATTAAGCTTCTCTACCACCGTGCTGATAACAATAATAGATTACTAATGAGGGTCGCCCTATTGTTGCTAATGAATGGGAGTAGCCCTATTGTTGCTTGCTACGTGTGACTCAGGTTGTAGGACTAGCCCATGATTAATAAACAGTTGTTATTTCAACATTTCTTTTATTTTCTTTAAAACAGTTTTTTGAATAAAACACTCAAAATTGTATCATTACTTATAGTACTGTTCCCAAACAGTTGCAGGAAATCATTCAATGTTTCGCCATGGTACTTGTAATACAAATACGATAGGCAATACTCTCCACAAACTGTAGTAAAATCGTTTTGGATTCGATTAATATTGTAATTCCACATTCTAGAATTCCTTTCTAAAAACATACGGTGATATCCTTGTGGTGGACGCCCGTAAGAGTCAAAGTACTGTCCAAAACCATTTGCATCTATGTGCATAGCGATCCAATGTGAACCTGGCTTGTTGTCGCTATCTAAGTTACTTATGATATACGCAGGTAAACCCACATAAATTGGTAAACGGTTGGCCGCATACACATTGCATTCAATTTCTGAATCAAGTTTTCTCATATAGTATTGTATCTCCAGTGTATTCATGTTATATTATGTACTGTAACTGATACGGTACTATCCTAACAACAAGTTTAGACAAGTAATGAGCCTGAGTGGTAATGCATAAGATTATAAATGGATTTCACTCGTTGACAATACTTACTATCTTAGTGGGGTTGAAAGGGTAGTTAAATGAAAATACCTTGGTAAATCCTTACTAACAAATTTTAATTAAGATAAAAGTTTTACAATTATACAAACTTATGACAGATACACATTTAAAACTATTTCTTAACTTAGACATTATTCCTTAACTACTATAATCTACTGAAATGTTACGGTTCTTATCTATTTCAATTACATTATCAAACTCTGCATAAACCACACAGTTAATAGTTTGTGTTAGTGCTGTTTCAAAACGTACCTCTAACCTTACACTACCATGCTTTATAAGATTCCAATGATTTGCAGAGTTTGCAGATAAGTCAGGTGTCAAATCAAAAGCTAGGAGGCAATATCCTTTTGCATATTGCTCTCTGGATATCCCATTACCTTCATTAAGAAAATGCATGCCTGTTCCCGAAAATAACGTATGATAAGCCAAAGTATAAATATTACTTTCGAACGATGGCTGTAAAGCTTTCGATGGTATTTGATGACCATCTATATACAAACAAAAGGTATTCATATCATAATTTTGAAAGTCGAATGGGTTCTTAGTCAGGCTCCCATTGAATGCTGCATTATTCAGAAATCCAACTATGCATCTTTTGGGTACTTGGCCTAGAAAAATGTTATCGAGTGTTTTTCCTTGAATACCAGATGGAATAGTCAAAACTTTAACTTCAGAACGTGTGATGGGATACTTAGCAGTTGTAGATGCTAATACTTTTTGATGTGCAAGTAACACGGTGGGGTTGATTCGCGCTCGGCGAATAATCAAAGTCGCATCGGTAATACGTACTTTAAATTTATGATCAACTGAAGAAGCCATGAGATTGAAATTTTCTCTAGAACGAACAAGTTTAACGCACATATCAACACCATTAATCAAAAATTTTTCTTGATTGAATATATCCCCATGCAAGTGTCCTATCATTTCAATTTCTTTACTCTCACTAGCAAATTCTTGTCTCTTTTTAAATCCATCGTTACTATCATCAGTGGAATTCATTTTTCCGGCCACATCTTCGTACCAAAGACCACATGTCAAATGAGATTTTTTGGCTGGAGATGCATAGTTTAACAAGTTTTCTATGTAAGCTCTATAAGCGTACGTGTTGTTAGGTGGTGATACGAGTTTTTGATTTAGATAAACATCTAGTTGATTGAAGAGCGAATGTAACCAATTATTAACTGGAGCTACAACTGCAGATTCAGCCAGTTTAGTGTTATCCTGATTCGTTATTTTTGCTTTAATATGAATAAGAGTATGAGACAAATCTATGTAGTCATCTCCTGCCCCTGGTACTTGAAATTCTAAGGGCCCATCATCAGCAAGAGAAGAAATCGGTTTATAATGGATCCATATTCCACTTTCTATGCTTGTTTGAGTTGATGGTAATGCAAACAAATCCAGTTCCGACTTTATACATTCACAAGAATGACTATGTAAAAAAGACATTTTCTAAATTGAAAATATGTCCTTGATTTGTTTTAATTTAATTTTTTGAGTTTTAGACTTTTTAATAGCACCCACTTTCGCAGTCAATGATGGACTGAGTGTAGATGCAAGTTTTCGTTTCGTTATATATCCGGATCCAGACATGTTGATTTTATTAATTCTGTCATCTGCTTTTCGTTTCAGGTTTGTCCCCACTTCTTTAAGTCGTGATTTAATTGAATCTTCCATAGGGCGTGCATTTACCATATCTGACAAAAGGCCCACACCTGCACTTAATACTTCTTTACCAACAGTTTTAGCACCACTAGATAGTAATGGTAGAACTGATCTGAACAACCCTCCTAGAAAACTTCCAATCCCATGACCTCTTTGATAAGGTGCACCTTTATACACAACTCCGATGCCTGATCCAGCTTGATGAGAATAGTAATGTTCATAAGGACATGTTATATTATTTCGTGGAGAATACATTATATTTTTCTAAAATGTAGTTTAACACACACTGTCCCAAATTGGAATGGTACCTTTTGACCAGTGCTTTGTCTTATATCCATTTCAATAATATCAAATTCTCTTCGCATTACGGGTAAATAATGAGATGGCGAAAAGACATGCATTTTGTTTGCCCCATAGATGTATTTTGAAGGATCTAATGGAATTATTCTAAGAAGAGGAGCCATAACGTCCCCCACTATTTGTGGTTCTACTATATCACAGTATAGGAATAGTTGTGATGGTAAACCCAGATGTAAATTAGCTGGACATTTTCCCAAGTTCTTCTCAATGAGGTTTCTATTTGGTTCAAACCCCAATTGTAGAGCCAATTTAGGTGATAATGATACAGATATTAGTGATTCATCTAATGAAGAAAACGATACAAACTTAGATATTTTATCATAACGAAAGTTAAACTTTTCCTTTATATTGTTTAATGCGGATAAAATATGATCGATATTATCATAGTTTGTTGCTGGTATATGAGTCTTATAGTAAACAGTAGATGGATTATTCTCGTTTGGCATCTTCATAATTTTCTTAATGTAAACCACGTTCTCATGATCTTGAACAGTAAACATAGTGCATGGATATTGAAATTCAACCACTCCAACACACCATTCACCCTCCAATATAATGGGTTTAGATAATTTCGTTGAAAAGTTAGTAGTCTTGTTGTCGGGAAAATATCCCATTGAACTATTGCTGATTAAAGTCAGATAAAAACTTTCCATTTTATTCATAATTCTTTTAAGGTAGAAGCTAAAATCCAAGTATTAAATTTGTTCGGATAACCTTTCCACTTCACTAGCACTTCTTGTCTGTTGTTAGTATAACGGGAACCAATTATTTTATCTATTTTATACTCAATAGTGGGGTCGTAAATGACTTTTTGTAATTCTCTTTCATAAAAAGTTCCTTTTATCTCTTCATCCTGTAAATCTTTAATAGTGTATACAAGTCTTGGAGTTCGAAAAATCACTGAAGAAACCATAAATATTTCATCGCTCCAGTTGGATTCATAACCTTTCTGGAAAATATGTTTGTATTTTGTTATTCTAACATGATCACCTACATTAAATTTGGGGTGTAATAATGCAACAGATTTTTCATTTCTAGCCCTTTCGTACAAGTTAGTCCAAACTGTCATTATATTACTGGAATTAACATCACAAGGACACATTCTAATACTGGAATGGAAGCTATGATTGTAAGAATACATCAAATCTTGTAGAATATCAATATATTTATGTGTATTTTTATGTGTGAAGTAACGCCACATCTTCATTTTTAGCGTTCTTTGAAATCTTTCCACTACACTTGCTTTTATATCAGGATTGTTAGTAGTATAGTAATTAATATTTTTTGATTTGAGGTATTGTTGAACGTCTTTCGAAACAAACTCAGTCCCTTTATCAGATTGTATGTGTGTTGGAGTGATGTTGGCTTCCTTAAAAATACTTTCAAAACTTTCCTTAATTGTTTTTGAATCCTTTTTTTTAATAGCTCTAGCATAGGCATACTTGCTAAAAACATCAATAACACAAAGAATATAGTTGAAACCTTTATTTTCACTAGAGTAACTTCTCATATCACTTAAGTCAGCTTGCCACAACTCGTTTGAATTGGATAAAATATATTTGTTCCTTGGAAATTTTCTTTGGACAGGTTTGTGTAATGTATACGTTTCTTGAGACTGCAACCATTTCTTTACATCATCTCTGTTCATTTTCCCAGTCATTGCCTTCGTTAATCTATCGAGACTACTATAGCCAGCAGGATTAGCTGGATCATAATAGATTTTGTTTATTTCTAATAAGGGGTCCATGTCTCCCATTCAAGTTTATTCTTGATTTTTTTAGCGAGCTTTTTACTACCAACCGGTGTAGAAAATATTTCATCGATTGAAGTATTATTTATAGATTCAGGTTGTTTTGTTTGTAACCCAGTTATGAATTCTTGTCGTTTTGGGTTACCAATATAAGTGAGTGGTACTTTTATATCCTTTAAAGCTTCAACGAATTTTTCCCACCCAATAGGCTCACTTTTTTTAAGTGGTCTTAGCGAATCATTTACTAAATCCACAATATTGCTACCATCAATTTTTTTATTGTTTATAAATATGGTACCAGTTTCATCCCATGTTATTTTATTCTTATATACTGAAATCAAGTTCAATAGCAACTCACCCTTTTTTGCATATGTTTTTGGTATTAGACTCAGTATATGATTAGTTGTATAAAAAGAATTTGGTTGTTCATTTATATTTTCCTCGTCCCTTACTTCTTTCGCCAACGAATCAGAAGAGACTGCATCATTTAAATTATTTTTTTCATTTTTAATGTTTATCTTTGAGTCGCTTTCAAAACTATCTCTTTCAGTAGTGTTTATAATAGGTATATGAATAGGTTGGCGATCCTCTTTAGTGTAATTTAAATATCGTTGAAGCGTTTGTAAATACAAAATACACTTCTTCCGATCCTCCATGTTACTGCTCAATATGTTTTGCATTTCGGAATCCAGACGTGAAAGTGGAGTATCAGTTGTCTTAGATTGTTTTAATTTTTCAAACACACTGGGTTCTATAAGCAACATTTTCTTGGCATTATCCATTTTTAAACAATTGAACTTACCAATCCACTCAAAACAGAACCTAATATTATTGGTAAAAATGAACCACCTTTCTGTAGGATAATTTTCTTTCTGATTTGGTTAGTTCCTTTTCGAACTAATTTTCGCAAAACGTTTTTGTATTTCTTCAACTTATTTTTTTCTCTTTCGTTTAAATCAACTTTCCCTTGTAAAACATTATGAATGCATTCACAAATACAATTAATGGCTTTATTGTCACAAGTTTCTAAAAGGGCTTTTCGATATTTTGGTTTAAGAACATGCAATGCATTTAACAAATCTTTATGCGTCTTTAAACGTCGCTGCATCATTTGTGAATGATGGAAATAACCTGAAGCTTGTCATATTTAAACCCTTTTGAAGGTACATAAACGGTACAATATTTGTCAAGAAAAGGAAAAATTTTAGTTTTTATACGACACACATCGTTAGTATTCTGTTTCAAATCTACTACTAAGTAACCATGAGCTTCTTTTGTTGCATCCTTATATGCATCTTCCAAATATTTTGGTTGTTCTGGATAAACTTGTCGTGCTAAATACCGAATCTGTGTTTTGTCACGTGGGTTTTTAAAAAATACAATGTAACTTGAATTTAATGAGATATCTCGTTGTCCTTTTCCTTGATGAAACAAATTTTGAGTTATATAAAATACACTCAAATTTCTGTGGTGACTTCCTTTTGTAAATATGTCAACAATACGCCCATCGGACTCTCTCATTAGATCATCAATAATTATCAGTTGTGGTTTCTCTCCATCAAACATACTAAGATCAGGTATGCCTTGGTGGTAAGTTACTTGTTTGAGGTTGTACAATGGTTGCATTTCATCATAGCACCAAGTTATTTGATCAAAATTAGTATTGCAAATTTCATTATTGTACTTAATAAAGTTTGTAACAAAAACTGATTTTCCACAACCACTTGGACCAGCAACAATAGCAGTAAATGGGTGATAAAAGTGAAACATTTTAAACTTTCATACGTCTATTTGTTAAAAAGGTTGACTTTAGAATGAAACTTCTTGGTAAAGATAAAGGTTTAAATTTTATTCACAATCTTAAAAGTAAATCAGAATTTGTACACATTTATATTTTAAAATATCTTATGTTTAATATTATATTTTATACAACATATATATTCTACTTAAGCTTAACATAATTATTTGATACATCGAGTAAACACTTTTATTTTATACAATTATTATCTAATTACATTATGACTTTATCTTATATTCTAGACATAAACTAGTGACTATTTCAAGAGATTATAATTATTATATACAATTTTAACAATTTATCTTAATTTATAATGACCCCAAGCTAATGTATCAGCCCCATTTGGTTGAATACATCTCTTTGTGTCATTGTAAGTTAAACATGTTTTGTTTATTTTCTGGGTAAATATAACATGTTTCAACGATTTAAATCTAAGCATACTACAAAATTGAACATTTTTGTCAAACAAACATGACTTATAATTTTCCATTTTCATCTTTTTTGTGACACTTTTATTTACCCCTTTTGCTTTGGCTGTAAATTTATCGTCAACTTCGAAAGCATACATCTTTGAACGTAACCCCACAAATTCACTCATAATTCTTCCATTATTTTCATCCTTGAAAAATCCTAACTTCTTTTTGTTTAATTTTTCATATCCATAAACGTTATTTAAAGGATAATCCGATGTATCGAAATGTGTTGAAATATCTGGTTTTATATCTTCATAAAAGTCATTAGTGAAAATTTGATAGATTAAACTGTCAGTATCTGTGTACAAAAGTTTTATGTTTTGATTAAATTTTTTAGTCATGTAGTTGTAATGAAAGTCATACATAAGGGTTTTGGATATATCTAATATGCTGAACCCTAAATAAAAAGGTTTATCGAACAATAATCTTGTTCTTTTCAGCTGTACCGCTACTAAATTTTCTGAAAAAATAGCTAAGCTGTGAAATTCAGGTTTCGCTATGTAGTCTTGAGCACCAAGAGATTTACCTTTGTTTATCCAATGAGTTACCAATTTAACATTAACCCTTTTCTCAATATTTTCCATAGTTTTACCAAAAACTGAATTGTTCATTAATTTGTAGAAATCCTTTTCGAAATCAGAAATAGCTACCGTTCTCAAATTTGTGTTCAAATCTATGTATTTTTTTAACCAAGCACTTTGTGAAAATTTAAGTATTCTATGTACTTTAACTAATTTCATTCCCATTTGAATACATTGTTTCAGATTTCTGTAGTGGATTACATATTTACATTTATTGTTTAAATTTGGTACTAATTTGTTTTCTTTAGTATTTCCTACACATATATTTTCAGGACATAATGGAAAATCAGAATGAACATCATGAAGATGATCAGGATATTCTAAATCGACTTCTAATATAAAACCACTATCAGATGTATCTGAAACATTGAAACTAGTATCTGGATTGACCCATTCAAAATTTCCAGTGGGGAGACATTGGGACATAGCCCACCCGTATAGGTTGTTTGCATCAAGGTATGTAAGATATGAACTCGGTTTTTCCTTGTCATAGTCTTCCATGAATTTATTATTCGCTTTGGCGTAACGATTGCTACATTGAGATACACCTCCTCTGATACCGGATTTAATAAAAGCAACTTGATCATAATCAGTGAGTAGTTCCAATTCGACTTTGGTATGTTTTAGCATTGCATCCCAACTTAATCCCGGAGCTGTATAGTAATGAGCAGGATCTAACTTGTATGTGGAAATGCAAAGATTTCTAAAATTTTCGAATATATCAGTTAAAAGTAATACATCAGTCTTTAGATATAGGTCAGAATAATCTGACATTGTGCGACAGTTGAAATGTTGCCAAACGTCTATAGCATGATTGTAATCGTCATCTGAAACATTTGAATCTGTAAGCGAGCTATAGAAAGCACTATGATCTGGAAGAGTTGTTTGTTTTAGGCACTGAAACGAGGTCATTGATTCGTAAGGATATATACCTTTGCGTCGTAAACGTGTAAATTCGCTGTTTTTGGGAAAGTTTCGTTTTAAATCAATAAATTGATTATCATTTAGATTTTTAGCTAACTGATCTAGGCTACACGACAAGAATTTTAATGAATCTATAAATCTTAAACTCACAACTTGTCCATCTACATTCAATTTTTTTGAAAATGAAATGTATCTTTCTTTGTTTTGAGGGATCACCTCAATGTCACCATCGTCAAAATTAAGCGCTTGCACGATAAAATGTGCGTCATAGTGACTTAGGTTGTGTAAAATAACCGGAACATAGTTAGGGATTCTAAACTTTGATTTGCATATTCCATGTGCTTTACCTTTAAAATGACCTGTATTTGCATCATAAACATTAACGGAATCTCCATTTAATTCATTTTCACAAACGTAGCAAAGAGCGTCTATTGATGCATTTGTGGTTGAAACAGGGTTTTTTGCTCTATTTTTCTTGCAAATTGATTTAAGATCATTTTTTAAACGTTCCATGAAGACTTTTGCACAGTTCTGCCCACTATATGTCTCATATTTAGACAAACTATCATCATATGAACATTTGATATAGTAACCAAAACTATACACCTCATGTTTCTGAACACTGTTTGTGTATGATTTTGAAGGATCATTAGAACATGTAGCTATGGGATTCAGAAACGCTTCGAAATCAGCATAGATAACGAATGGTATTTTTAGTTTTTTCTGATAATTTTCAAATTTCAATCTATCATTTGACGTTGGGTGATCAAACCAATCTCGTTTAGATTTATCTCCATTAGGTAAACTTGTACAGACGTGAGCACAGTCATGACTTTTATGGTTATTCAATCTTTCTTGGCTCGGAAAATGAAGTAAACATGAATTACAAATATAAATGGCACAATGATGACTAGAAATTTGTTTACTTACTAAACGTGATAGGTTTTTTATGTAACAATAATGACCTTTATTTCCTTCAGTTACATAAAGTAAATTTATGTGAACAGATTTTTCGGATTTTGTTAAATATAAAGGACCGACTACACTAAAACTTTTAGTTTTCTTGTCATTTTCTAGTCCAAAGACATTAATGCTTAAATTGTTTAAATCTTCAACTTTTGATATGTTCGATAATTTTACCGGAAACGAAATCCCATCAAACTTTAGTTTATTTGAATGCATGCTATATGATGATACTCGATCAGAATTTTTCCTTACAGGATATAAAGCGGCAAGTAACGCCCATTTGAAACATAAGTTATCTAAGTTTTTCACATTTATGACTGCCTTTTTACTTCTTATACATTGCGGTAGTTCGATATATGATGTACCACGCAAGGGGTTGAATTTATTTACATTCATATCCAATGACGTTATATTTTTAAGACTCCAACCGCTATCTTTTTTTTCAAAAGTACTGATTTTATGTTTTAATGTGTCACACAAAGATGAAAAGAAAATATCAAAATCATCACCTTTTAGTATCATGTCGTTTGGTGTTTGGAAGTCAAAAGAATTGAAAAGATCTTTCGATTGTTGTATGAAATCTGCATGCAAAACAAAATTCACTTTGAAGACAGTGTGTTGTTGAATGGATTCATTAATTAACGTTAATATATCATTTTTTATAGAACTTAGAAACAATTCCGGTGTTTCAAAATTTTGTTCTTCATTAGAACTACATATCTTGTATGATATGATTCTATTACCAAAAGCTGTTTCAATTACTGACACATTGTTTAATGTACTATGTAATTTGGTAACATTATTTTTATGACGATTACTTTTTAAATGGTTTGCCAAATACCTTTTTTTCACTTCTATTTGACACGTACTGCAGGTTATCATTTCATTTACACCCACAACAGCTGGCTCAGTCGGGGAGGTTGATGCAGGCGATCCATCTTCGTGCTGTTCCACCCTAGCAGCAGACCCCGTTGAAGAAGTGGATGGTTCATCTTCGTAACGTACTCTGCTAGCTGCTACATGGATAGTGTCGTCATCGATGCTTCTCTGTAGGGATCCTCCAGATTGTTGATTAGCCGAGCTAAAATTAAAAAATGGTCTTTTAAGTTATTAAAGTTCAAGAAATGTTAAAAACAATAAGACTTGAAAGAAAATCACTTACGTTGAACCGTTTTCGACTTGAAGACAGATATTACAGAGATCCTCATTGTATTCGCTATCAAAGGACGATAGACGTGGAACTAAACCCTCCATACAAGATCCCATCGAAGAAGTGGATGGTTCATCTTCGTAACGTACTCTCTTAGCAGCTACATGAATGGTGTCATCATTGATGCTTCTCTTTAGGGATCCTCCAGATTGATGATTGAGCGAGCTAAAATTAATAAATGGTCTTTTAAGATATTAAAATTCAATAAATGTTAAGTTATAAGACTTGTAAGAGAATCACTTACATTGAATTTTTTTCGGCTTGAAGACAGATATCACAGAGATCCTTATTGTATTCGCTATCTAATGATGATAAACGTGAAACAGAACCCTCCATTTGTTCATCATAGGAATGTTTTCTTGCACGCTTGTTGAAGAACCAACTAACAACTTCACCATCGTCTGCCATGACTTACAGAAGTATACTGACGATTAAGAAATTTATGTGTGGGGGCTTATATAGTGGATAACACAATGGCATCGCAGGTAGGACTTTTTTTTTTTAAATAAGTGGAATTTTACAAATTTACTAATGAGCTCGATCTCATTTAATTTAATTTTCAAAAGAATATTGGTCGCACGTATCCTTTCCAACTATCTTTTGTTACACTAATTTGCTTTGTTTGATTTTAGGAAATGCCATCGTGGTTTTCGTTGGAAACTGCATAGTTGAAATTCCTTAGTGTTTTGTTCAAAAATGTTCAAAAACATTTTTTTTTAAACTAAAGAGATGGATTTATGTTTTTATCACTTTTTAAAACTACCATAATAATAATATATTTTATTCCTATTAACTAATGTATTCTATCTCAGTTACCGTCATTTTTAAAAGAGTATTTTTTGGATGTATCTTTTGCAGCTATTTCTTTTGTGACATTCATTATAATTTGCTTCGTTGCTTCGTAAGTATTATTGTTTGACATTGTGTAATATTTGAGTCGGTAATCAGCATGTTTCCAATGCTCTTCTGGAAGTAAATTACTTAACTTCTCTAAATCATATATTTCGATTTTAAGCAGATGTGTTGAGTTTTTGCTATCCTCGTTATTTGTTGAAATGATTATGTTACCCTCTGGACGGGCTCTAGCAACAGTTGATGAAAGTTTCTTTTTCTTTGGTGCAGCCTTGTCAAATAGCTTATCTAAACTGTCACCACTTTCACTAGATTTTCTTTTTTTATTTGATTTTAATGAAATGCCGTCCTGGCTTTCGTCGGAAACTGCATAATAGAAATTCTTGAAAGTATTTTCTTCAAACATGTTCTAAAACAAACAAGTTCTATTAAGGTGTGATCTGAATTTACAATTTACAAAATATTTAAGAAAAAAATTGAAAATAAAGAAAACTTACCGTCATTGTAACGTTGAACACAAGCACTGTTTCACCACCACTTAAACAAACACTGTTAAATTATAATTGATGATACTCTTGCAAGCACTGCACTGAACTGTAGAAAGGAACGAACTTTTTGGGAATATATAGCAAACCTTATCGTTAATTATCTTGCTTACAAAAAGCCACCATTGTTTAGGACAACATTCTAATGTTATCGAAAGTAAACTTGCTTCCTAATAGCTGTTGCAACAATGACATTCCAAGATAGATAACATATGAATGTCGTCCTGTTGTAACTTGTTTCTACTGAGGCACCTAGTGGTGATTCAGTTAGATTCAATCTCATGGCTTCTTCAGTTGATCATAAATTTAAAGTACGTATTACCGATGCGACTTTGATTATTCGCCGAGCGCGAATCAACCCCACCGTGTTACTTGCACATCAAAAAGTATTAGCATCTACAACTGCTAAGTATCCCATCACACGTTCTGAAGTTAAAGTTTTGACTATTCCATCTGGTATTCAAGGAAAAACACTCGATAACATTTTTCTAGGCCAAGTACCCAAAAGATGCATAGTTGGATTTCTGAATAATGCAGCATTCAATGGGAGCCTGACTAAGAACCCATTCGACTTTCAAAATTATGATATGAATACCTTTTGTTTGTATATAGATGGTCATCAAATACCATCGAAAGCTTTACAGCCATCGTTCGAAAGTAATATTTATACTTTGGCTTATCATACGTTATTTTCGGGAACAGGCATGCATTTTCTTAATGAAGGTAATGGGATATCCAGAGAGCAATATGCAAAAGGATATTGCCTCCTAGCTTTTGATTTGACACCTGACTTATCTGCAAACTCTGCAAATCATTGGAATCTTATAAAGCATGGTAGTGTAAGGTTAGAGGTACGTTTTGAAACAGCACTAACACAAACTATTAACTGTGTGGTTTATGCAGAGTTTGATAATGTAATTGAAATAGATAAGAACCGTAACATTTCAGTAGATTATAGTAGTTAAGGAATAATGTCTAAGTTAAGAAATAGTTTTAAATGTGTATCTGTCATAAGTTTGTATAATTGTAAAACTTTTATCTTAATTAAAATTTGTTAGTAAGGATTTACCAAGGTATTTTCATTTAACTACCCTTTCAACCCCACTAAGATAGTAAGTATTGTCAACGAGTGAAATCCATTTATAATCTTATGCATTACCACTCAGGCTCATTACTTGTCTAAACTTGTTGTTAGGATAGTACCGTATCAGTTACAGTACATAATATAACATGAATACACTGGAGATACAATACTATATGAGAAAACTTGATTCAGAAATTGAATGCAATGTGTATGCGGCCAACCGTTTACCAATTTATGTGGGTTTACCTGCGTATATCATAAGTAACTTAGATAGCGACAACAAGCCAGGTTCACATTGGATCGCTATGCACATAGATGCAAATGGTTTTGGACAGTACTTTGACTCTTACGGGCGTCCACCACAAGGATATCACCGTATGTTTTTAGAAAGGAATTCTAGAATGTGGAATTACAATATTAATCGAATCCAAAACGATTTTACTACAGTTTGTGGAGAGTATTGCCTATCGTATTTGTATTACAAGTACCATGGCGAAACATTGAATGATTTCCTGCAACTGTTTGGGAACAGTACTATAAGTAATGATACAATTTTGAGTGTTTTATTCAAAAAACTGTTTTAAAGAAAATAAAAGAAATGTTGAAATAACAACTGTTTATTAATCATGGGCTAGTCCTACAACCTGAGTCACACGTAGCAAGCAACAATAGGGCTACTCCCATTCATTAGCAACAATAGGGCGACCCTCATTAGTAATCTATTATTGTTATCAGCACGGTGGTAGAGAAGCTTAATGGTTCTTAGTAACTTTTGAATGGCTTAAGATACGTTAAAATGGATTCTTGCAATCGATTGGGGATGTGCCAAAACCCCCAGTTTGATACCAAACTTTTTTTTTTTTTTTTTTTTTTTTTTTAGCCAGCGAAACTTCTCGATCGGCTAACTCGACCCCGTCAAAGGTGCGCCTTCGTGAGTCAGTTCCCGCGATCAGTTCCCGCGAATCCTATCTACTGTAGTTACATCCGTAATGAATTCGTCAAACTACGATAGTTTTTATAATGATTTATTTCATTAAATCATTATAAAAACTATCGTTATCGTTGCCTTATTCCACAAAACCACCCTGAGAACCACTCAGATCCCACTCCGGGTTAGCTTCTAAAAAATTACCTCTTATAATCCTAGCTAGTCCACATTTCCTGTGGATAAAAGTCATGGGAGCGACACGAGCGAGAAAACAAGTCGAAATAGTGGCCGATTTGGTCCACGGCCATACACACATTTTTTTTCTGAGCTGCCTGTTGTAAGACAAAGGAAGAAAGAAAATCGATTTTTTTGGAGATCATTTCAATGAACTTTAAGATTTTTACAACATTATGTCCTGTAGTCACTCGAATCGATAAATATTAAATTTACCTTGAAAAATTATGAGTCGAAAACACCATCGAAAAATATCTTCGGTTGAAAAATCATAAAATGGTAAAAGACATAAAATGGTTTTACCTCGGTGTCTCCGTAACACTCAAGTCGTCTCCCAGAGGAGAAGACAACTTCAATCGCACGTAACATTACCAATGAATATCTTTACTTCATATGTATGTATATCTAATAGATACGCATAGATATTTATTTATTATGAATATAAGTGTAAAAAGTGCATAGCACGTATGCTACCTAGATTGAACATCATACCAACGCATTTTCTATCTGTCAACCAAAAAAATCTCGAGAAGAACCGACAACCGCTGGGGTAAACGTGTTCTTGAGCGGAGACCGCGATTCGGCAAACGTAGTGTTGGGCGCCCTTCGACCAGGTGGGATGACGATTTGCGAAAGGCTGCTGGCAGATGCTGGATGCCACAAACTGAAGACAGGGGCTATGGTGCTTATTATGGGAGGCATATGTCCAGCTGTGGACTAATATAGGCTGGTGATGACGATGATGAAGAAAAACGTGATTATTGCAGTTTTTTTATTGGCGTGCTAACATAATAACTACCACTGCTAGAAATAAATTAATATCTACGAACTTGAAACCGAAAACAGATTTATGTGTTTCTCCAATGTTACTTCCTTTTAACTGTGGTCTCCCAATGGAGAAGCTGACTTCAATAGCCAGTGACATTACCAATTACCTAGTACCTCGCTTTTTATGCGTGGGTGAATAAAATTGTTTCAACCTCTGTTTTTCCCCGGCGTTATTCCCACCTGTGGTCTTCCAGTGGAGGAAGAGGATCTGATTTCAAACATCAGTGGCATTACATACTGCCTAGCTTCATGGTAGCCATTCTACCATGAAGCTAGGCAGATAGATGTGCGTCGGTTAATAAAACTGTGTCACCCTTGTGATTCTGCGATGTTAAAATCACTATCTCAAATATTTCTTTACTGTAATTACTCAGTAGAGGAATCGACTTCTAGCAGTTGGTAATTATCAAATACCAAAAGCCTAGCTAGGCTGTTATTATTATAAACCGTTATTTGTGGATTGTTTGTAAGTTTGTCGATTTATAACTTTGTTGTTGCTAGGTGATAGTTTTCAGATCGTTATGAAACTTACAGAGTTGGTAGACGGCTCAATTAGCATTTTTTATGTGTACTTAACTCAATTTTAGCACACTGGATTGGTTCCAGAGTAAACTAGCAGAAACAGCAAGAACAATAAGAAATATAAGAGATATAAGAATATAATAAAATAGCGAACTAAGTCCAATCACCGACAGCCTAGCTACATTGCAGGAGGTAAATAGTACGTGTCGCTACCTAAATAACATTATTTAACCCTCTGCGCTTCTCCAGCGTTACTCTCAACTGTGGTCTCCCAGCGGAGGAACAGACTTCAATCGCCGATGGCAATTACCTTGTTGGAGATGGATATATGCGTCGGTGGCTTTCAATTTAAATGCTTGTTTATGTTGACATTCCTGAGGCGTATTGCACTGGGATATTTTGTATATTCCGTACAAGTGGTCAGACCTTCGGGTACGTATTATCCACGGACGTTGTTATATGGACCGTAGTGATTTATAATAGGGCGATCAAACGTCTTCTTATTAGCACTTGTTAGCAATGTCCATGCCAGCTTTTGCGTGAATTAATTTAATTTTTGATTTAATTTTTATTAATTGATTGAATTTTATTTTTATTAACTTTATTTATGCACTTACAATTTAAAATTTAATTGTATATCCTAACTCTCAGCTTAACTTAGTTTTAAATAATACTAAGTGTCTTAAAACTTAATTATGTAGCTTTATCTACATTTCATATTTTATTTTGTTTTGGAAGATTTTCTAACACACACAAGTATTTATTTTACTTAAAAGGGAATATCCAATAGTAATAGGTATAAATAATAATAGGTACTCATATGTATAATATACATTAAGTTAAAGTAATAAATATTTTTGTATTTTTCTTGTTGGTTGGTTGTTGAATTGTTTTAGAAACGTTAGACAGATACAAAAGTTTCGTAGTTACAATACGAGTATTAAATAATACTAATAATATTTGATTCTCTTACTAAATAAAATGTTTTGGTCGCATAATTTGCTCTAGAGAAAATTCAGAGAAAATTCTTACGATAAACTTTAAACAAACTTTCTCATCGGAGACGCAAATGGTCAGATCTTTAAAGCCCGACTTCACTAAGCCTAATCCTGACTGCGCTGTTTCACGAACCAATTCCCCGACAGTATTCTGACAGAGGGCCAACCGTGAACTGTGTTTCAATGTACTTTAGATATTGAACTAGTATTTTGAACTGCGCTTTTTTTGCAGTTCAAGCTCCTTTCAGGGAATGTAGCTGTTTAAATGTTGGCAATATTGTCCTGCCCGCCTGTCATAGCCATTTTTACTTGAGCCTAAAGCTCAAGCTCGCGCACCTGGCGGCGCATAGAATTTTCTAAATCTTTATATGAAATAGTATGCAGCATCGCGCACCTATCGGCAGCAAACCCGCGGCATTTCTGTAAAATGCCATGAGAAAATGATGATTGTAGGCAATGCCTGCCTGCAGCGCCGATAGGTGTGCGCTCAGCTTAAATGTCCCGAGTTTAAATTACACAAATTTTAAAGTCAAAAATGGCACAATACTAGTGTAAGAAGTACTTATAATAACATTTATATAAACAAGATTCGCCAAGTGCGAGTGTAACTCGCGCGCCGAGGGTTTCAAACATTTGCCAATTATTTGGACAATCAATTTTCTGAAATATTTTAAAAAGTATGAATCTTACAGAAATTTCAAAAAGTGTTTTGAAATGGTCAAAACGATACCTTTCATTTGATACCCCACATGGGTAAGTACCCCTTTTTGAAAAAAAATCCCCTTTTTTGACCATTTTTCAAAAACTATTATTATTACAGACTTCTCTATATTTTTCCTGTAAAATATAGATTGATATCTACAAACACCTAATACATTGTACATGGATCGGTCATCAATCTTCGGAGCTAGGGGGGGGGAATGGTCAATTTTCCGTCTTTTTTTGAAATATTTCAAAAAGTATGAAACTTACAGAAATTTTAAAAAGTGTTTTGAAATGGTCAAAACGATACCTTTCATTTGATACCCCACATAGGCAGGTACCCCTCCTTTTGAAAAAAAATTCCCCCCCTTTTTGACCATTTTTCAAAAATTATTATTATTACAGACTTCTCTATATTTTTCCTGTAAAATATAGATTGATATCTACAAACGCCTAATACATTGTACATGGATCGGTCTGCAATCTTCGAAGCTAGGGGGGGGGGGAATGGTCAATTTTTCGTCTTTTTTTGAAATATTTCAAAAAGTATGAAACTTACAGAAATTTCAAAAAGTGTTTTGAAATGGTCAAAACGATACCTTTCATTTGATACCCCACATAGGTAGGTACCCCCCCTTTTGAAAAAAAATTCCCCCCCTTTTTGACCATTTTTCAAAAACTATTATTATTACCGACTTCTCTATATTTTTCCTGTAAAATATAGATCGATATCTACAAACGCCTAGTACATTGTACGTGGATCGGTCTGCAATCTTCGGAGATAGGGGGGGGGGGAAAGGTAAATTTTTCGACTATTTTTGAAATATTTCAAAAAGTATGAAACTTACAGAAATTTCAAAAAGTGTTTTGAAATGGTCAAAACGATACCTTTCATTTGATACCCCACATAGGCAGGTACCCCTCCTTTTGAAAAAAAATTCCCCCCCTTTTTGACCATTTTTCAAAAACTATTATTATTACAGACTTCTCTATATTTTTCCTGTAAAATATAGATCGATATCTACAAACGCCTAATACATTGTACGTGGATCGGTCTGCAATCTTCGGAGATAGGGGGGGGGGAAAGGTCAATTTTTCGACTATTTTTGAAATATTTCAAAAAGTATGAAACTCACAGAAATTTCAAAAAATGTTTTGAAATGGTCAAAACGATACCTTTCATTTGATACCCCACATAGGCAGGTACCCCTCCTTTTGAAAAAAAATTCCCCCCCTTTTTGACCATTTTTCAAAAACTATTATTATTACAGACTTCTCTATATTTTTCCTGTAAAATATAGATCGATGTCTACAAACGCCTAGTACATTGTACATGGATCGGTCTGCAATCTTCGGAGCTAGGGGGGGGGGAATGGTCAATTTTTCGTCTTTTTTTGAAATATTTCAAAAAGTATGAAACTCACAGAAATTTCAAAAAGTGTTTTGAAATGGTCAAAACGATACCTTTCATTTGATACCCCACATAGGTAGGTACCCCCCCTTTTGAAAAAAAATTCCCCCCCTTTTTGACCATTTTTCAAAAACTATTATTATTACCGACTTCTCTATATTTTTCCTGTAAAATATAGATCGATGTCTACAAACGCCTAGTACATTGTACATGGATCGGTCTGCAATCTTCGGAGCTAGGGGGGGGGAATGGTCAATTTTTCGTCTTTTTTTGAAATATTTCAAAAAGTATGAAACTTACAGAAATTTCAAAAAGTGTTTTGAAATGGTCAAAACGATACCTTTCATTTGATACCCCACATAGGTAGGTACCCCCCCTTTTGAAAAAAAATTCCCCCCCTTTTTGACCATTTTTCAAAAACTATTATTATTACCGACTTCTCTATATTTTTCCTGTAAAATATAGATCGATGTCTACAAACGCCTACTACATTGTACGTGGATCGGTGTGCAATCTTCGGAGATAGGGGGGGGGGGGTATGGTCAATTTTTCGACTTTTTTTGAAATATTTCAAAAAGTATGAAATTTACAGAAATTTCAAAAAGTGTTTTGAAATGTACAAAACGATACCTTTCATTTGATACCCTATTTGCCTTCCTAGGTCTCTTTTGAAATTTCAACATCAAAATTTGTACTGAAAATATTCATTTTTATTTTTCATTTATTTATATATTTTTTTCTTAAAATCAGTAATGGCGCACGAAATGTATCATTATTTCAAATTTCAAGTTAATAGCTGCAGTAGTTACTGAGATATTCAAGAAAGAGCGGGGACGGACAGAGCGAGACCATAAGGGTTTCAAAACCGATCTTTGAAACCCTAAAAATGGGAACCACAAGGGGCGAGCTAAGAACAACAAGAGGCTTGGAAAATTTAACAAGTAGGTTCTTCAAATGGGATAGTCTAAGAAATTTTACCTAAGTACCAACTCCTTAATTTTGTATTTACCTACCTTATACCTCTATGTCTGTGCTGTTCTTTTTGAGTCAAACAAAATTATCTTTATCTATAAATTGCCGTCGGGGGAATAAAGTTGGCAAGATACACAATTTTTTCAAACTTTTCAGTATTGTGCACAAAACCTTATTTTATTGAATTCCGTTTCAGATGAATCAGATCGAATCTTCTCAGCAGCCTTTCTGCCAGTTCATAACTTCTTAACCCCCAGTAACACCCCTCAGACCAAAGTCGGCGGAGTGAAAAAACTTTCGTCTACAGCCGAAGTTTGCTACAATTGTAAAGCGGTGTCAAGCTCTTTCAGTCGATTAGTATTGTTAGTTCCAACTAGTCTTTGTTACGTGGCAGCGAAACTTTGCATGGCGGATAAGAGTGAATGAATTTGAAGGACGAAGTAGTTCTAGTGATTTTCGCTCAATTTACATAAAGAGAACAAAGACGTAAATACACAAATAAATGCAACACATAAATAATAGGGCTGCAACCAATACATTAATACTATTGTAAAAAGACAATTCTTTCGAGTTATGTTTTGGTAGTCAAGGGAACATAACGCGTTGATGCGATCGAGTAATATAGGTAGTAATTTATTGTGTACTTTTAATTAATTTTATTTACTTAATTCATATTAATTAAAATTATAATTCTATTATTTATTTTACTGTACTTAGTTATAATAGTAATAACTTGTGACATGTAAAATTTCTTACCAATAAATTGTTTAATCTGTTTTTGTCATTTTCCAATGGAAGCCCATTGGAAAATGACAAAAAGCTAAAACCTCGCTTTGAAGATGCAGCTTATCTTATTAACATTTTAGCTCTGGGTCCAGATTACTCGTCAACCATATAGTTCTCAAGATTAATCGTTAAAAGGCAAATCTAACGGGTTTGCGTATCAAACTATTAGGTCTAGATTTCTAGATCTTAGTATCTACTCACGGGATGCCCGTGATATTGCCCTTTTTTTTTCTTTAAATTTTTTTGCGGTCTATTGAAATGACTTAAGTTTTGATTCGTAGGTGTCACTAATTATTTAGTCCAGGTTCGTCATACATTATGTAGTTTTCTTGTAAATTAGCTTAAAAACTAAAACTTATTTTTTGCTTTTATGCACCATATTATAGGAGCGCTTCCAAAAACGTACGCTCTGTCCGACCGTACGTTTTTGGAAGCGCTCCTATGAACGCGAAATTCTATACACAATAATATTATTCTAATCCTTTTCACAAAACGACGCGCGTTGCGCCCTCTTAAACTTTTTAGTGACAAAACGGCACCTAGTACCAAATAAATCAGCATTTAAGTAAATCACACATGTTGGAATCTTCTTATAATCACTATTTATTCAGGATCCTATTTGTAGAACACTCGTATATTGGCGCACGAATATGTCAACCCCTTTTAGAACTAATAGCTTCCGAATCGAAGGCTGAATAATACAGGCATTGATTGAGCTTCGGAGAATGGACTACAATATGCCTTGCCTAGGTATACTGGCTGGGTTACTTTATTTACAGAACAGCAGCTAATTTTAAATTTAACTAGAAAACGAAACTGACGATGGTTACCGTAATAATACTGCCACGACCGACACACCTAGTCTTGGCTTGGAAACGTTTTCGGGTATACCTAATCAAATTAATAAACTTAAAAAAAGAAAAAATTAAAAATTAAAAGCACAAATTACAGAAGTGTCGTAGTGAAAATACGTCGTGCCGATTTGGAGGCAACTTTTATTCTGTCCCACAAGCACCTTCATTATGAAGCGTGTCATTTGGCTCGCCATTTTAGAAATGGGCTGATTTTAAAACCCGCCGAGTGATTATGGTAAACGACGACATCCACGGGAAGAGTTGGGGTGGTGCAAATTCTAAGTCGGCACCACACGACAAAGATCATCAGTTTCCTTCAAATAAAAACCAATTTGTACTTACTAAGACGCTGTCTTGAATCTTCATTCAAATTCTCATAAAATCACTGTTTTATGTCTAAAAAATCTCATCTGTACCCGAGTAGAATCATAAAAACCTAAGAACGAACCTCTTTCAAGCCATAACCAAAAATAATCCCTGTTTCAGCAGAAATTAGGGTTCTTTAGACCTTCAGTTTAAAGCTCTTCGCGGATTATCGAAGCTTTAAGATGTTGAGATAATAGAGGGTTTATAGGACTTTGTTAGCAGAAAAAAGTTTTATAAAGGTACCTAGAGCCCTCTCTAGGTGGATGGTATCGAAAAAGTTTTAGCAACAGAGTTTCTATGTAGATTATGTTTTAAAACTACAATGTTGGTGTGCATGTCGTGTGTATAGTTTTGAATAACTTAAACGAAATGTGTTTTGATTTCAGTTCCAGACACATTATTTTATTCAATGTTTTTTTAACTGCCCTAGTAGCAATTTTTGTTGGCAGATTGTTGGGCCTCGGTGTGGTATTGGTTGGCCAACGGTGAGGTTTGTCATCCCTAAAAATAGTAGGACCAACGGTAGGTTAATCGTTGGCCCGACTTGTCGGGCCAACTAGTATTCCCCACCCAAAGGCCAACCAAAGTTAAGCAGAAAATCCACGTTGGCGCTACGTTGGGCCCTACTGACGGGCCAACTGTTTTTAGGGATGACAAACCTAACCATTTGCCAACTATTAACAAAGGCCCAACAAACAGCCAACTATGTACACTTCGTTGGGCCAATTTAGTGTTAAACAACTAAACAGTAAATCCACGTTGGCGCTACGTTGGGCCCTACTGACGGGCCAACTGTTTTTAGGGATGACAAATCAAACCATTTACCAACTAAATATCTACGTTGGCTTGTGTTTTTTTTAACAGAGGGCCTACAAAAAAAAGAGTACGTTGTACCTACGTAGTTTTCCTAACAGAGGGCCTTCTTAAGAAAGGGTACGTTGTACCTACGTAGTTTTCCTAACAGAGGGCCTACATACGGAAGGGTACGTTGTACCTACGTAGTTTTCCTAACAGAGGGCCTACACGAGAAAGCATACGTTGTACCTACGTTGTTATCCTTACAGAGGGCCTACATGAGAAAGCATACGTTGTACCTACGTTGTTTCCCTAACAGAGGGCCTACATACGGAAGGGTACGTTGTACCTACGTAGTTTTCCTAACAGAGGGCCTACATGAGAAAGCATACGTTGTACCTACGTTGTTATCCTTACAGAGGGCCTACATGAGAAAGCATACGTTGTACCTACGTTGTTTCCCTAACAGAGGGCCTACATGAGAAAGCATACGTTGTACCTACGTTGTTTCCCTAACAGAGGGCCTACATACGAAAGGGTACATTGTACATACGTAGTTTCCCTAACAGAGGGCCTACATGAGAAAGGATACGTTGTACCTACGTTGTTTTCCTTACAGAGGGCCTACATGAGAAAGGATACGTTGTACCTACGTTGTTTCCCTAACAGAGGGCCTACATACGAAAGGATACGTTGTACCGACGTTGTTTTCTTCGCGGAGGGCCCGACTATGAAAGAATACGATGAATCTACGTTGGCTTCACGTCAGGCTTTCAACTGAAGAATAGTTACTTATCTAAGTTAGCTTCACATCAGGTAAATACACGTAGGCCCTATCAAAGAATGGATATCTACCTCTGACGTCTTCGTGTGAAAACTTTAAGTGAAGCAAGCAAACTTAGATTTATTCTTCGGTTAACCTTCCGTGTCGAAACCTGACGTGAAGCCAACGTAGATAATATCGTATTCTTTCTTAGGCAGGCCCCCTCCGTAAGGAAAACAACGTAGGTCATCGTATTCTTTCTTATGCAGGCTCTCCGAAAGGAAAACAACGTAGGTACATCGTATTCTTTCTTATGCAGGCTCTCCGAAAGGAAAACAACGTAGGTCATCGTATTCTTTCATAGCAGGCTCTCCGTAAGGAAAACAACGTAGGTACATCGAATTCTTTCTTAGGCAGGCTCTCCGTAAGAAAAACAACGTAGGCATATCATAGTTTCTGAATCTGAAACACTAAAAATAAAATTATTAAAATAGATTTAATTTTATATTTATTCATTAAAAAAAATAGTTATAACTGCTGCTATAGAAAATACAGAAATCTTACGCTACTTCTAACATAATTTATAAATTAAGTATTTAGTGCGCGTACAGTAACAACCGCACTCAAGAGACGTTTTATGGTTATTCAAACTAAAACTAATTATTTTTAAAACAGTGCGTTCGGCTGTGAGTTGTTACTTACCAAGCATAAACGCTGTTGACAAATTAACGAGCTGTGTTTTTTATTACCAATTTTTTGTTTTTAGTGCTAACCCGCACTTGGGGTAATCTCTAAGAAAAAAATAACATCCCAAAAATGTTCGTACTCACACTCAGGGAGGGCGCAGGTTTGAGTCCAGCGGAAATCAAAAATTTTTGGGATGTTATTTTTTTACAAATTTTCAGCAAATAGGTATTTAAATCTATATGTTATAAAATATTATTTTTGGTGTGTGTGAAATGCAATGCAATATAATATTACCTACCACTGACTTAAATTATTTGTTACAGTAATGCTAATAGAGAGGTAATGTAATGATGGAGTAGGTCAATAACCGTTATACCAACTCTTGGGTAAAATTCGAATAACTTAAGGCGCATACCCCAGTCAAACTAGCGCCGCCACCTATTTTAGCTTATTTATTATGTTTAACACAAGAAATTTCAAAAATACATCGTACTATTGTAAGCTAAACGTAATAGTAAGATAAAATTATAGGTGGTGGCGTTAAACTGGGGTATGCGCCTTAAGCTCTGTTTTCCCGCATACATTTAGATCCTAGGAAGACCATGGTGTATACCACGAAACATAAAATCTAAAAGTGGTAGGTAAATACAGCAAAACAAAGTTGTGAAACTAGGAGATGGGATACCGACTGATAATAAATAAGAATAGCTGAGAAAGTAACAAACAAACAAACAGACAGACGACACTTTAGAATTTATAATAAGTAATTAACTAGTATAATATTAGTATGTTATTACATATTAGTGTATAAATTCTAGTGTCTTTGTCTGCCAGTTTGTTTGTTTCTAAAAGTAGTTGGTTCAGCAAAACAAAATTGAAGACGAGATACAGCATAAAAACTTATTCGACTTCAGCCCTGGGCTACATTAGTTAATACTTACTAAAACTTACTAAAACTTAATTGTTTATACACGGTAATAAATTTACATTATCATAAGCATGTCAAAGAAGACTATCTTTTTACAAAAAGAATCAGAAAGAAGAGGTTTCGGACACCATGTTGCAGGGCCTTTGAAGTAAGAGATAGAAAAATGAGTAATAATGAACCCATTATTCTATCCCGGCCACCTTTACGCTAAGCGATGGCGGCAACCGGTATAACCTTAAGGGTTAATCGGGTTTTTAAAATTGGTGGCCCGCCGTCATTCTGTCTAGTCAACTCAATACTCTTTCATTTTGTTTATTATTTTGAAGTATAACTTAGTGAAACTAAGTTAGTTACGTTAGGCATATTATCTACCGTCTAACTACCTACAAACAAGTAAATTGGCAGGAGATAGTGGCCTACTTAACACTTTCATGGCTCAAGACGCAGAGAGCGATCAGCGAGTCCGTGTAGCGACGGCGCGCCCCTGCGGGTCGCACCGCCGACCCGCGGCAGTGAATACGTTATACTAACACTTTCATGGCTCAAGACGCAGAGAGCGATCAGCGAGTCCATGTAGCGACGGCGCGCCCCTGCGGGTCGCACCGCCGACCCGCGGCAGTGAATACGTTAAACTGAATTGTTTATACACGGAAGAAATTTACATTATCATAAGCACGTCAAAGAAGACCACCACTATCTATTTACAAAAAGAATCAGAAGATTTCGGACACCATGTTGCAGGGCCTTTGAAGTAAGAGATAGAAAAATGAGTAATAATGAACCCATTATTCTATCCCGGCCACCTTTACGCTAAGCGATGGCGGCAACCGGTATAACCTTAAGGGTTAATCGGGTTTTTAAAATTGGTGGCCCGCCGTCATTCTGTCTAGTCAACTCAATACTCTTTCATTTTGTTTATTATTTTGAAGTATAACTTAGTGAAACTAAGTTAGTTACGTTAGGCATATTATCTACCGTCTAACTACCTACAAACAATAAGTAAATTGACAGGAGATAGTGGCCTACTAAAACTTAATTGTTTATACACGGAAGAAATTTACATTATCATAAGCACGTCAAAGAAGACCACCACTATCTATTTACAAAAAGAATCAGAAAGAAGATAAGACATTTCGCGCCAACCCGCGACGAACAACCTTAAGTTCTGTAAGAAGAGCGGTATCAAGTCCCATAATTCTCATGTATGTGTCAAATGGAGTGTAAGTTTGTAGTTAAGTATTTAATCACGCTTTGTTTGTGTAGCTTTATCATTTTGTAAGTGTCGCGTGATCTAGTTGATAGTTGATCGAAGCACTTTCTGCAAACAGCTGGCTAAAGCAGACTGGGACGGCGGCGGCATGGCAAAGGATTTAAATTTTACCAATGGACTTTCAAATGTAATTGATATAGAAATACGACATAATCAAATTGTTATGCTTTAAAAAACGATGAAGATGCCGCGGCATTTTTTAAAGCATTACATTTTGGGTCGTAATTCAATATGAATACGTTTGAATATCCATTGGTAAAAAATTCATATCCTTTGCCATCGCGTCCCGGTCTGCGTTGGCCATAAAGCTGTAGTTCCGCAATCTTGACGTGACAAATAAGCAAAATAATGACTCAATTATGCAATTTCATGCTGACAAAGGGTATACATACAAAGGAACCATCACTATCCCTAAAGTTAGGTAAAAGCAAACATTTTTTGTGTAAATCCGATAATCTAATATTTCTTCTGTATGTTCCACTGACTTTAAATATACCTAATTTGCTACTTTCGATTGGTTCATTATAAAAATCTGTTTTATTTAAAAAACAATTACACTTCAAACGATACGAATGATATTCAGGTTCTAAAATTTCTTTAGCCACAACAATATCACCACTGTATGTGGTAAAGCACGAATCACCTGAATTAGTACTTAATGTACAGTCATTATTGAATGGAATTGCTCGTATGATGCCTCTTTTCTTTTTAACCGTTATTGTTCTCTGAGGCACAGTATAAATGTTTGATTTTTCGCCTAGCCTTTTGGCGACTTGTTCCAAAGGCATACTATGTGATCGAACTAGCCGCTTTATTTTTGACATAAAATTTTCAAATGGAAAGGCTGAAAATGAATCTAGCGATCCGAAATTATAAACGTCCCCGGCCAGATGCAAAAGATTATGTACATTATACACAAGAAATTCGTCACTATACAAGACTGAAACATTTTTCACAAAACAATGCAACAGCTTATTGGCATACAATCTCCACATACAATCTTGACATATGTCATTACATAGAATATATATTGCACAATGCAACATCATAAAGTGCTTGTATAAGCTGCTGTTAGGCAACTTGTTTTGTAAAACAACGGGTCCTATATAGAGAACAAAGGCCCTAAACTCAGTCGCTTTCCAATATTTGAATAACTTTAGTGGCCTGGGACGTCTGGAAAACTCAACTGGGTAATGATCGCGACAGGCTTTTATGCGACTAGAAATTTCATCTATTTTAAGAGCATTCAGTTTGCATTTTTTTGGTCCTCTTTCGACCCAGCATCTAATCATTTTTTTTACGACACCTAGACACACTAAATGCATAAAATCAAGCGGTACTTGAGTGACTAGTCCTACGTCAAGTTCTGTAAGAATACATTTTGATAATTGATGGTCTTCATATTCCTGATTTACAAATCCAATATCAGTTCTAAGAGTTAATTCACTTATATATGGCCATATAGTTCTACCTTTGTAAGTACCTTCTTGCTGGCATTTTTCACAGGCATACAGAGAATTGTGGGACTTGATACATTTTAAAAATGATCTAGCCGGTGCGTCAGCAATGATGCAACTTATTCGAAAATCAAATTTAACATCATCAATGCATAAGCCATTCTGCTCTAAACGTAAGCATTCATCAACGAAAGGACGCAAATAAACACCCGCATTATTCGGTTTTGATTCTCCAAAGTATAGAGCTACAATAAAAGGCCGTTTGTCGTGAGATTGATCTAAAATACATAGTATAGGCCAAAAAGAATTTGTGGAACTTGAATGTATTGGCAAACCATCGACGTTGAGCGTTACAGACAAAAAGGAACCAGACTCTATTTGCGACATTTTTCTCTGCACTAAGGGATAGTGACAATTTTTTACTGTAATGCCTGTGTTTTTTACTCTTTCTACTATATGTGTCTCAAGGCCAAAATATACATAAGAGCCCCCAGCACAGTTTACTATTTGAACATAATGCGGTGTCTCCAAGAGTGTTCTTGCATCCAGTGGCAAAGTAGGATGGTATGATTTTAATGTTTTCAACAAATCGTTAAGAGCAAAATGACTTATATGATGTTTTTTGGACCATGATATGAGAGAGGAGTTAATATTCAGTGAATCAGTGGTAACACAACCGAAACTAGAGGGTTTCCTAGTAGAAATATCTATCAAGTCAACTGGATCATGAACGGGACTAGAGGGTTTATTTACTATATCCCGATATATTATATTACTAGTACTAAACTCATTCCTAATCTGTGTAGTTCTTCTCGCTAGGATTCGTTTTTTTGATTTTGTGTTACTGCTTAACTCTGCGGGCCTCCCTTCCTCCATTGCGATCTTTGGTAAATCTGAACCAGTTCGATATTACTTCATGTATTTCAGAATCTGTTGCTTTTTCTGCTATTTTGTTTTGTCGCACTGCATCTATAAATAAAAAGCACAAGGTAAGAAACAAGGCTCCAACACTAGGTACTCTAATTCTAAGTGGGGGACCACGGATCTGCACTGACAACTCGAATAGGAGTGTATTGTGCATTATTTCCCTGCCTAAACAGGCTAACCTAACCAGCCCAGCTCCTTGAAGTACCGGAGCAGGACTTTTGACTACTGACAGCTTTGTTTCAGATTTTCTGTGGATGTGGAGTTATATAAACGACTACATGTACACTAGGTATACAAAACGACGACGTCTGTGGTGCGGTGAGCGAAGGTCCGCCCGCGACGCAGGACGTTGTGGGTTCGATACCGCCTCGGGAAGAAATGCTCAGGGCTGACGATAGCAGAGCAAAAGCGACCTAGTCTGATCCCTGAAGAAGTGGTCCTTAAAGAAAGATTATTTACCTCTTATAATTTTTATTAATTTCAAATCCTTTAATGGTAACTTGTTATTTTTTCCCGTCCAATTGTATTCTAAAGCAAGTCTGTTACTGAATAGTTTCTCTAAAATTCTTCTTATAACGACAGCTACCTTGTTTCCACCCACTAAGCCAAGATAAGTTATCTGTAAATTCAATAAATACCAATGAAAAATGTAGACAAAGAGACAATTAGAGATTAATAATGAAGAAAACAGACTTCAATAAGAACATAAAAACAAAAAAAACATACAGCTGACTTCTCCTTTTTTGAAGACTGTTAAAAATAAAAAATACTTACCAATTGTTTCCCATTTTCGTCAATCCATGTTTCGATTTTAATCAGAGCTTCATGATCATCACATGGTAATGTTATCCCTTCTGGAAGAGACAGCTGCATTCCAGTGACAGATTCAGAAGAAGATCGAAGTCTTTGCAATATTTCATGCTGTGAAATTTGCAGCTCTTTTATGTCACTTTCGATGCGAGCCAAGTGTTTTGCAATCACATCTAAAATTTAAAGATTAGATTATTATTAGAGTTAATAAATTATGTTTTAATATGTTAATTTATTTGAGAACATGATAGATCTTTATAATAATCTTATTTTGAAATACAATATGCAGGCCACATAGCTTTCTAAAAAGCGGCTCAAGATTGCTCATCAAGGTACCTATACTTTAAGGAAGGTCTATCTATCTATCTATCTAAATTCACTGATGAAATTGTAAATACTGAATGATGATGATAGGTAATCCACAAGTTTTTATAACTATACTCTTACCTAATACACGCGGGTTATTCGCAGTCCATTTCTCTTGAATTGGTGTCAGAGTTAAATCCAAAGTACCTAAAATACAATATGAATTTAATAAGGTTCAAATCATACATAAGGTAGGTATATTATGTAGGAATAAATAGGTTGAATAAGGTTTCCAGGTCTGCTAGAAGTAGGGATAATTTTAATAATCAGTCCCAAATGATTCAACGCTGGGGTAAACGTGTTCTTGAGTGGAGACCGTGACTCGGCAAACGTAGTGTAGGACGCCCTCGACCAGGTGTTACTTACATTCAGGATCAGCAGCAAAACCCACATGATCAGGGTCTTTGATACAATATAATTCATCTATGGAAGGTTCTTCTAAGCTAGTGCCTGGTGTGGACGATCTTGACCCAGAAGTTGATCGAGATTTAGACTGCTGCTTGCCTCTGGCATCTGGCCTCTTGCTTTTTTCTTTTATATCTTCTATAATAAATAACACATGATGAATTTATTTGTAGGAATACAGTAATGAAATTAAATAAAAAGTAAAGTTAAAAACTAACTAATTAAATTTCATAGAAATTTACTCTTAATTTCAGCGCTACGTGGGAATATAAAATTGGCTACATACATACATAGGGTGCCAACCTCATAAATCACCCTTGTCCGTTGGTATTCAGATTATAAGTAGGTTACATAGCATGCTACAACAATATTCGGCCCCGTGCATGCCTCCCAAAAGAAATGGATCACTATAATTATGGCCCTAGATCATGGAAATGAGAAAGAATAATAATAATAATGCTGGACAATTCACACGGCTATATCTAAGCTACAAGCTAAGCTTGTGTTATGTGTAGGTACTAGATAACTATAAGTAATACAATACATAGATAGCAGATGGTACAAACATTTGACCAGAGGCGAGAATCGAACCCGGTGCCAAACTAAAAGGGTTCCTTTAAAACTATAAAGTGTCTGGAGTCTGGACTTACTTGTGGTTCCGGGTGGTTTTGGGTACTGAAATAATATTGAACTTTCTTCATCGGAATTATTTTCTTCTGCGCTACTATAAAGTAGTTTTTTTTTTGTTTTGCGTTTTCCTGTTTCATCTGCACCATCGCTATTGACTTCCGAGTCGACCTCTGCTTGCTTTGCTTTAGCTCGTGCTTTGCTCAAATTATCTAAAATTAGAGCATAATTTATAGGTAAGATAAGACACAAAATAACAAAGCAATCAATAGGTCTGCGGCACACATAGACCTCAAAACGCACGCGTTGTATTATGGTTTTTATGGATTAAGGTTTGGAACCGCGTGGTATATGGATTAAGGTTAAGTATAGGTATATAATGTCTATACTTCTTCCACTAGCTGCTTGTATACTTGTTAATTATAAAAGCAGGTAGGTAGGTACATAACTGCCAATATCATTACCTACCAAAACACATTTACACAAAAGCACATTTAGGGTACATAAGTACCTACACCTAGAGTTTCATAGTAAAATTGAAACCTATTGAAAGTACCTACCTAGGTTTAGCTTTAGAGATACATGCATGGCACAAAAACTTACCTGTTGTATAAAATACGCGGCTTATTCTGCACAAGTCCCATCCATTATCAGGCACAATTGAACCAATAATGCACCTATTGAAATTAGTTGATTTCGGCGGCCACATGCAATGTATTTTTCTAGGAGTAACCCATTCTTCTCGTATGACACCAATCCCACCACCCTCTTCTGCGTCAAACTCCACAACATTAAACATCAGTCGGATATTAATACTGCTGGCAAGCATAATAATATATTGGTTAGGTTAGAAATTAGGATTAGGTATAGTATAGTTCGCGTCACGTAAAAAGAACGTTCAAGTCGCCTCAAGCTGCACAGCGATTTATCTATCATCTATTAAAATCTATTTGGTAGTAGGCTAGTACTTTTAAGCACGAGTGTATAACGATAAATCCTAAATGCGCAGCTTGAATGCGCTTTCATCACAGATTTATAACTTGGCTTTCATTTTACGTCACGCGAACTTTATAACATATCGTGGCGAATGGCGAATGCAATTGCAAATGGCCGCGTCAGAGTCAGAGAAGATGCACACATGTGACACATGACGAAGACTTACCTTGAGCCTGCCTGAGGTACTTACCTTTTTATTTATCGTAAATGAGCAGCGGGCTTGAGAAAGGAATTAGTAGGTACTCAATTTATTTACCTTCAGATAAAATCGGCAAAAGTAGTTTTTTTCTGCGTTCAGCCGTTCACTTAACAACAATCCAGCGGTAATGCCTCAAACAGAAAAGAACGATGCCGCCGATGCTAGCAGTGTTGCCAGTTGGGTCTTGTCAAAAGCAACCCAAAAGAAATAAAAAAGTAACCTTTTAGACTGAAAAGTTACCTTTTATATTTTTTTCCAATAGTTATGTAGTTTTCTACTAAAAGTTTATATAGACATAAGTTGTTAATAGTCAATAGACCTTCGTTTGATCACAATCTCACCCAATGGAAAGTGAAGATGTGGCCGACAATGTATCGTGACGTGACGGTCTGGAAGATACCTATTCACTCCTGTTTTGAAGAAACCCAGTTTGTAATTGGCTGAAAAAACACCAGTATCTAGTTTCAAACCGCTTCAAACGCTTAGTGCGAGTGGACGGTAAGTAAAAACAAGTAGGGGTAACATCGACATTATAATGTCGATGAGGGGTAATAATGTAAGACCATCAAAAGCCTGATGTTTTTTTTTTATTAGGAAACAAAGGCTAAGTCATATTTTGTGACCTTATCAAGGTTCTTATACATTAGTGCGAGAGAGATAAACATATTTTCAGGAGTTGCGCACACCATAATTATGTACAAACTATCGAAACATAAGAGCAGAGAACGTGTTGCCATAATTATTTTAATGTACTCTGTAGAGTCGCCTTGCCAGCGCTGCAAATAAAAAAAAATGACAATTTCCAAAATAGTACCTAAAAGTAACCTTTGAAGTCGTGTTACCTAAAAGTAACCGGACGTAGTGAAAAATCACCTAAAAGGTAACAAAAGTTACCTTCTGGCAACGCTGGATGCTAGCTAACTATTTTATCCATAGATGTATTAGAAACTTTTATAACCCTATGAATGGGAATGATGAATGAATTGAATGAGAATGATGAAAAGATCTATGATTTTTGAATGATTCTACTAGAAGTATCGCATAAACCACTAAAAATATACTTAACATTTTAAAAATCTACTATTTTTGGTTGATTGTTTCGTGTTAGCGAGAGATTTTTTTTGTGGGTTTTTATGTTTTCTACGTACAAAAAGGAATAAAATCCACGGAAAAGTAATTTGCCGCCAATCATAAACCATTTTCTATGAACCCATGATAAACTTACCTACCTATTTCGACTCAATTGTATTATAGGAGCATTGGGATATCATAGTACCTATAATGTGGATTTTTAGCCCAAAACCGCCTATAAATGCTCCAAAAATACCAGTGAATCGAATTTAGTTTTTTCATAAGTTAATATAAAATGGTTTACGATTAGCGGGAAATTCAGTTTTGTTTCTCGTAGAACGTAAAAAAAATTAAAGCCTACAAAAATTTTAAATCTTGCGCCAACACGAAACTTTCTTACGATAGCTTATTATGTTTTACCTACATGAAATGAAACACACAAACGACACTGTGTATGTTGCTAAGAAAATAAACCATTCCATTCCATTTCCAGTGAAAAAATATCGAGACAAAAATATCTCTAGCTAGGTACTACCTATCTACTAAAAAAGTTGAAATCTACCAAGAGTGGTCACACTGTCCAGAAAGCAGAGTTTTTAGCTAATAATAACGCTCTGAGGAGAAAAACAAGCTGAAATAAACTTTATTGTTTTTAAGTTAGAATCTAAAATATATTATTTCAAGGTCAAAAAGATAGGTTGATCGAAGCCACAGTTCGAAGCTCTCATTATTCTCTCAAATACCTAACCTAGGTAGCTTCCACTAACAGTTCTAAGAATACGTCGAAGTGCAAAGGAATAACTTTCCATCCGTGCGTAACTAGATAATCATTGTAAAACTTAATTCGAGCAAAATATTTAGCGGGCGCCTTTGTGTGCCTTTGTTGCGTCATTCGTCATAGACTAAAAGTTCAGATGTGACAATGTTGTGTAGGTAGTATACCAAGAGTAGGAATCTGTAGACATGAGTCGAAATTATTATTAGCTGACGATTCTGTTTATGGCGAAAAACAATATTTTTTTACACATATTTACAAAAGAACTGATTTTGGTTATTTAATGAAATAATTAAGTATAATATGAAAGATGAAGAATAATTCTTGAATTTTGTTAGAGATAATTTATTACATTTTGTTTAGAGAAGAATAGAATATTTTGTAGGTACAAGTTCCTGCCCGCGACTTCGCACGCAATTTTTCTATGAAAACATTTAACGTTTATTTCTATCCCATGGGATTTATGGGATAAAAAGTATACCTATACTTTATTCCAGGCCATTATTAGTATTTCTAAAATAAATATTAGAATTAAAATTATGTCTAGTAAGCTCATTTCAGTTTACAATATTATGTTCCCGTCGGTACCCAATGATGTAGGCAGAGTATGAACAAAGTGTCGCATCTATGATGTGACGGTGACATCGAATCTTTGATCAGTAGCCGGCCCCCGCGCGTCCCGCACTGCCGCGCTTGCAACCACGATTTGTGTTAGCGCTGTCTGTTCTATGTTTATGTATAATATTTCGATGTTCCCAACGTCTTTTAGGTAGGTAGGTACCTACCTATGTTGACTTCGGATCTGGACATTAGGAACATGAGTCATGACGTCATGATCACATGACTCATGACTTGAGTAAGCGTCCATGTCTCAACACAGCACCGTAAAGTCATGGTAGGCAGAACACATTAGTTGTACAGACGTGTTATCAGACATTGTGGAGTTTCGACGGACTTAGGAATGTGGTAGGAACAATTAGCGCCACTGACCACTCTCATATTTTATCAAAATGTATAAGTAATCCTTCCAACATAAATTGAATTTTAAACAGCTGAAATAAGGTCTTTAAACTATTAAGATAGGTCAGCTACAATGAACGCGATCGGCCGTCCTACCGAAATTCAAACTTATCTCCATATAAATAAGGCCCGAGGCTATTTTCGCGCCACCTGTAATGCAATATTGCAAAATTTCTATAGGTAGGTAGGTACAGGCTATGTGGCAGATGGCAAGCCCATCACTGAATTTATGTAGGTACCTACCTAGCTACCTACCTAGTACCTATCTGCTCAATAATTATCACCGGTAGGTATTTTATAGGTAGGTAACTATAGTAGGTAGTTATTTTGCTTGTAAGCTAACATTGAAAAAGAATAGAACGAACACTCACTGAAGCACTATTATAAAAAAAAATGAATTATACTACTCAATGCGAACACTTGCGTTTCGTTCGGCATAGGTAAGTACCTACCTATCTATAGGTCTACCTACCTACTTAATTGATACCTATTCTAATAATGCTCGAAGCGTCATGTATAAGGTAAGGACGTCGTAAACGCCCATCGACATTTTACCCTGGGTAAAATGTCGATGTAAACGCCACATCACATCCGGCTGTAGTCAGCATTACTTAGGTAGGTACCTACCTATTACCAGCGACCGATCAAGAGTTCTGACCGCCCTAGGTTAAAATTATGAGGACGCGCACCGGCTCGCCCCAGGTGTTACTAATTAATTGATTTTACGCCCTCTTAGACCCCCATCTCCTCATCCTATAAAATTTCACGCAGATTAGAGCACGTTATTTAAGTTATTAGTACCTACCTACCAAGTTCTTTTTATTGCACTGCTACAATAAAGGTAACAAATGAAAGGACTTGCTGAGAATAACTTAATTAAAAACTATTTACATTTAGCAATCGGTTGGCTTAAGGTGAGGATTTTCTGTTGGTTTTCCAACCGAATGCCACGGTAGGGCGTTTGTAGGGGAATCGTGGAAGTTTTCGGTTGGCATCATGCCAAAAAACTACAGTTGGCATTCGGTTGGGTAATAGTGAGGATTTTCTGTTGGTTTTCCAACCGAATGCCACGGTAGGGCGTTTGTAGGGGAATCGTGGAAGTTTTCGGTTGGCATCATGCCAAAAAACTACAGTTGGCATTCGGTTGGGTAATAGTGAGGATTTTCTGTTGGTTTCTAACCGAATGCCACGGTAGGGCGTTTGTAGGGGAATCGTGGCAGTTTTCGGTTGGCATAGTGTCAGAAAACTACAGTTAGCATTCGGTTGGGTTGTAGTGAGGATTTTCTGATGGTTTTCCAACCGAATGCCACGGTAGGGCGTTTATAGGGGAATCGTGGAAGTTTTCGGTTGGCATAATGCCAGAAAACTACAGTTGGCATTCGGTTGGGTTAAAGTGAAGATTTTCTGTTGGTTTTCCAACCGAATGCCAAGGTAGGATGTTTGTAGGGGAATCGTGTCAGTTTTCGGTTGGCATTATGTCAGAAAACTACAGTTGGCATTCGGTTGGGTAATAGTGAGGATTTTCTGTTGGTTTTCTAACCGAATGCCACGGTAGGGCGTTTGTAGGGGAATCGTGGCAGTTTTCGGTTGGCATAGTGTCAGAAAACTACAGTTGGCATTCGGTTGGCTTATAGTGAGGATTTTCTGTTGGTTTTCTAACCGAATGCCAAGGTAAGGCGTTAGTAGGGGAATCGTTGAAGTTTTCGGTTGGCATCATGCCCGAAAAGTACAGTTGGCATTCGGTTGGGTAATAGTGCGGATTTTCTGTTGGTTTTCTAACCAAATGCCAAGGTAGGGCGTTTGTGGGGGAATCGTGGAAGTTTTCGGTTGGCATCATGCCCGAAAAGTACAGTTGGCATTCGGTTGGGTAATAGTGAGCATATTCTGTTGGTTTTCTAACCGAATGCCACGGTAGGGCGTTTGTAGGGGAATCGTGGCAGTTTTCGGTTGGCATAGTGTCAGAAAACTACAGTTGGCATTCGGTTGGGTTGTAGTGAGGATTTTCTGTTGGTTTTCTAACCGAATGCCATGGTAGGGCGTTTGTAGGGGAATCGTAGCAGTTTTCGGTTGGCATTATGTCAGAAAACTACAGTTGGCATTCGGTTGGGTTAAAGTGAGGATTTTCTGTTGGTTTTCCAACCGAATGCCACGGTAGGGCGTTTGTAGGGGAATCGTGGAAGTTTTCGGTTGGCATCATGCCAAAAAACTACAGTTGGCATTCGGTTGGGTAATAGTGAGGATTTTCTGTTGGTTTTCCAACCGAATGCCAAGGTAGGATGTTTGTAGGGGAATCGTGTCAGTTTTCGGTTGGCATTATGTCAGAAAACTACAGTTGGCATTCGGTTGGGTAATAGTGCGGATTTTCTGTTGGTTTTCTAACCGAATGCCACGGTAGGGCGTTTGTGGGGGAATCGTGGAAGTTTTCGGTTGGCATCATGCCCGAAAAGTACAGTTGGCATTCGGTTGGGTAATAGTGAGCATATTCTGTTGGTTTTCTAACCGAATGCCACGGTAGGGCGTTTGTAGGGGAATCGTGGCAGTTTTCGGTTGGCATAGTGTCAGAAAACTACAGTTGGCATTCGGATGGGTTGTAGTGAGGATTTTCTGTTGATTTTCCAACCGAATGCCACGGTAGGGCGTTTGTAGGGGAATCGTGGAAGTTTTCGGTTGGCATCATGCCAGAAAACTACAGTTGGCATTCGGTTGGGTAATAGTGAGGATTTTCTGTTGGTTTTCTAACCGAATGCCATGGTAGGGCGTTTGTAGGGGAATCGTGTCAGTTTTCGGTTGGCATTATGTGAGAAAACTACAGTTGGCATTCGGTTGGGTTATAGTGAAGATTTTCTGTTGGTTTTCCAACCGAATGCCACGGTAGGATGTTTGTAGGGGAATCGTGGCAGTTTTCGGTGGCATCATGTCACAAAACTACAGTTGGCATTCGGTTGGGTTAAAGTGAAGATTTTCTGTTGGTTTTCCAACCGAATGCCACGGTAGGGCGTTTGTAGGGGAATCGTGTCAGTTTTCGGTTGGCATTATGTCAGAAAACTACAGTTGGCATTCGGTTGGGTTATAGTGAAGATTTTCTGTTGGTATTCTAACCGAATACTACGGTAGGGCATTTGTAGGGGAATCGTTGCAGTTTATGGTTGGCATCATGTCAGAAAACTACAGTTGGCATTCGGTTGGGTTATAGTGAGGAATTTCTGTTGGTTTTCTAACCAAATGTCACGGTAGGGCATTTGTAGGGGAATCGTAGCAGTTTTCGGTGGCATCATGTCAGAAAACTACAGTTGGCATTCGGTTGGGTTACAGTGAAGATTTTCTGTTGGTATTCTAACCGAATGCCACGGTAGGGCATTTGTAGAGGAATCGTTGCAGTTTTCGGTTGGCATCATGTCAGAAAACTGCAGTTGGCATTCGGTTGGGTTCTTGTGAGGATTTTCTGTTGGTATTCTAACCGAATGCCACGGTAAGGCCTTTGTTGGTGAATCGTGGCAATTTTCTGTTCGGAATACAACCATTTACAGTAGTAGGGCCAACGTTGGGAGATCGTTATGATATTTGCGTTATCATATGTCAGTTGGCACTCCGTTGGCTCGCTGTAGGCAATTTCACTACCCTTTTCCAACCTGATCCCAACCGTTGGCATTAGGTGTCCACCGTCGGCCAACACAAATTGCTACTAGGGTAGTGTCTGTCTGTGTATTGACTAACAGATACAGCAGATATATACCTAGTGTCTGTCTCTGTATTGACTAACAGATACAGCAGATATATACCTAGTGTCTGTCTGTGTATTTAATTACGTATTTTAAATGTTTTATAAAAAAAATATGTCGTTGTTCTCAGCGGCATCAACCTAGACTTTCGCGGGTCTACGATTTCGGGGAGCAGACACTTATTATAAAACTTTACTAGTCTGGTTTCCATTCGGTTGTGGAAATTCGTTACCTGTCCAGATAGCCAACAAACACAAATTCTTCTAGGGATAATGTAACATGTGTAATGTTGAATTTGATAAAACCACTCGTGACGACGACGGTTGAAAGACCCGTTAGAATTCCAAAATTTTATTTTCTTTAATATAAAACGACCTCTGTGGCGCGGTGGGCGAAAGTCCGCCTGCGACGCAGGAGGTTGCTGGTTCGATTCCCGCCTCGGAGCAAATGTGTGTACGATCTGCAGACATTTGTTCAGGGTGTTCTGGTCGTTTTCTATGTATAATAAAAAATATCTATCTATGTATTGTATTGTATTAAGTATATCAGTTATCTAGTACCCATAACACAAGCTATGCTTACCTTGGGGCTAGATAATGCTGTGTGAATTGTCCAGTATTATTATATAACTTTTCCTTCATCTAAAATGGCATCGGGTATCGGCAGAACAGCAGAACAGGCAACATTTTGTATGTCGATCAATCAAAATTAATCAAAAATGTTTTATTTCAAACGTCAAATTCTTAAAATAAAACACCGACATGGAAATAAAGTGATATTTTTGTTTTATACTTTTAATAAAGCGTTTTTAGTAGTTTTAAAATATTTACAGAAAAATATTAACAACAAAATAATTATATATTTTAATATACGAATTTAAAGAAGATTCTCTAATTTATTAGTAAGCTATTATTTCATGAAATCTAATAAGGTACCTACCTATATCGGTGAAAAAATCATTTAAAATTCGTAATATTTCACATTTTTTGTATTTTAATTTCTTATAGTGTAGATACCAAAACCATAGGTAAGTACATCTCTTTAACTAACTAGGAACAAGGATCTTATCAATTGGTTAATATTTTTTGTTACTTAGATTTATAAGGATTTTTGTTCCAGTGCTTAACCGCACTCTGGGCATCACTAAGAAATGAAATAAGTTCCCAAAAAAAATCCTTAGAATCCTTAGAATTTAGCAACGGCAACACCTCTAGTCAAACGAACTAAATGTAACTTTAGTCTTTGAACATTGGAAACTTTAATTGTTTTCTCTGTAGGTGGAGTCACCGGCTGTTAAGTATAAACCAAACAGTTTATATGGTCATTTCGATGTTGTATCAATCAGCCACTAGGGCGCGTCTCTCATGAAACTTCACTTGGTCGTGTAATACTCTAATGTCTGCCTGTGCTTATCGTTTCACAAGAATATATCAGTATTTATCTATTCAATCCTGGTTTACTTTACCCATAATCCATCAGGTTATGGGCCCAGAATATGCAATTAGTTGGAGTAAAGTTATATTAGTACGCAAAAATCAACAATAAGTCAAGATGCCTGAAAACGTCAGCGGTGCCATACCACAAGTTGCAACTTCGGGAACGAGTTCTGGAATATCTATCAACTTTGAAAAACTAAGTGGTATATCAAACTACGGAAACTGGAAATTCCTGATGCGCATGTATTTGATACACGAGGACTTGTGGGATTGTATCGAAGAGTCGACGCCCGGTGTACCCAAGGTCGCGGACTCTCGTAAACAACAAAGGGCGCTGGCGAAAATATGTCTCATGGTTCTGCCGTCGTCATTTTCGCATGTTCGGAATGCAGAAACCGGGCATGCTGCCTGGGTTAACCTAAAAAGGGCTTACGAAGACAGAGGCCTGTGTAGAAGGTGGGGACTACTGCGTACATTGTTTGGATTGAAATTGGAACAGTTTAGTGATATGGAGGCCTATCTCTTGAAGATCTGCGACTTGGATCAGCAATTACGTGATATTAGTGCTCCATTGGACGATGATTTCTTGTCAGTTTTGATGCTGAGTGGGTTACCATCAAACTATGACCCATTGATTATGGCATTAGAAAATTCGAACATTAAACTGTGCAGTGAAACGGTGAAAAGCAAACTTTTACAAAAGAATATTTACGCAGAGACTTTGATAAGAGTGAAGAAAGTGCATTAATGTCAAACCGGCTTTTTAAATCAACAAACAAAAGTTCTACAAAAACAATCAAGTGTTTTAATTGTAAAAAAACGGGTAATTTCGCGAAAAACAGTCTAACTAAAAAGAAAGGTGATAAAAATAATGAAAAAAGTGAAAAAGCATGGAACGGAACGTTACTTACAGCATTGGCAGTGGACATTATCTCAAATGCTTGGTATGTAGATTCCGGTGCGACTTGTCACATGACAAACAACAAAAACATTCTAAACAAGATTCGCCAAGTGCGAGTGTAACTCGCGCGCCGAGGGTTTCAAACATTTGTCAATTATTTGGACAATCAATTTTCTGAAATATTTTAAAAAGTATGAAACTTAAAGAAATTTCAAAAAGTGTTTTGAAATGGTCAAAACGATACCTTTCATTTGATACCCCACATGGGTCGGTACCCCTTTTTGAAAAAAAAATCCCCTTTTTTGACCATTTTTCAAAAACTATTATTATTACAGACTTCTCTATATTTTTCCTGTAAAATATAGATTGATATCTACAAACGCCTAATACATTGTACATGGATCGGTCTGCAATCTTCGGAGATAGGGGGGGGGGAAAGGGCAATTTTTCGACTTTTTTTGAAATATGTCAAAAAGTATGAAACTTACAGAAATTTCAAAAAGTGTTTTGAAATGGTCAAAACAATACCTTTCATTTGATACCCAACATGGGTAGGTACCCCCCCTTTTGAAAAAAAATTCCCCCCCTTTTTGACCATTTTTCAAAAACTATTATTATTACAGACTTCTCTATATTTTTCCTGTAAAATATAGATTGATATCTACAAACGCCTAATACATTATACATGGATCGGTCTGCAATCTTCGGAGATAGGGGGGGGGAAAGGGCAATTTTTCGACTTTTTTTAAAATATTTAAAAAAGTATGAAACTTACAGAAATTTCAAAAAGTGTTTTGAAATAGTCAAAACGATACCTTTCATTTGATACCCCACATGGGGAGGTACCCCCCCTTTTGAAAAAAAAATCCCCCCTTTTTTGACCATTTTTCAAAAACTATTATTATTACAGACTTCTTTATATTTTTCCTGTAAAATATAGATTGATGTCTACAAACGCCTAATACATTGTACATGGATCGGTCTGCAATCTTCGGAGCTAGGGGGGGGGGAATGGTCAATTTTTCGACTTTTTTTGAAATATTTCAAAAAGTATGAATTTTACAGAAATTTCAAAAAGTGTTTTGAAATGGTCAAAACAATACCTTTCATTTGATACCCAACATGGGTAGGTACCACCCCTTTTGAAAAAAAATTCCCCCCCTTTTTGACCATTTTTCAAAAACTATTATTATTACAGACTTCTCTATATTTTTCCTGTAAAATATAGATCCATATCTACAAACGCCTAATACATTGTACATGAATCGGTCTGCAATCTTCGGAGATAGGGGGGGGGGAAAGGGCAATTTTTCGACTTTTTTTGAAATATTTCAAAAAGTATGAAACTTACAGAAATACCAGAATACAGAGGTACCCTCCCTTTTGAAAAAAAAATCCCCCCCTTTTTGACCATTTTTCAAAAACTATTATTATTACAGACTTCTCTATATTTTTCCTGTAAAATATAGATTGATATCTACAAACGCCTAATACATTGTACATGGATCGGTCTGCAATCTTCGGAGCTAGGGGGGGGGAATGGTCAATTTTTCGTCTTTTTTTGAAATATTTCAAAAAGTATGAATTTTACAGAAATTTCAAAAAGTGTTTTGAAATGGTCAAAACAATACCTTTCATTTGATACCCCACATAGGTAGGTACCCCCCCTTTTGAAAGAAAATTCTCCCCCTTTTTGACCATTTTTCAAAAACTATTATTATTACAGACTTCTCTATATTTTTCCTGTAAAATATAGATTGATATCTACAAACGCCTAATACATTGTACGTGGATCGGTGTGCAATCTTCGGAGATAGGGGGGGGGGGTATGGTCAATTTTTCGACTTTTTTTGAAATATTTCAAAAAGTATGAAATTTACAGAAATTTCAAAAAGTGTTTTGAAATGTACAAAACGATACCTTTTATTTGATACCCCATTTGCCTTCCTAGGTCTCTTTTGAAATTTCAACATCAAAATTTGTACTGAAAATATTCATTTTCATTTTTCATTTATTTATATATTTTTTTCTTAAAATCAGTAATGGCGCACGAAATGTATCATTATTTCAAATTTCAAGTTAATAGCTGCAGTAGTTACTGAGATATTCAAGAAAGAGCGGGGACGGACAGAGCGAGACCATAAGGGTTTCAAAACCGATCTTTGAAACCCTAAAAACTATGTTGTGGACACTCTGCGGTTAGTTATAGTGGCGAACAATCAAAAAATATATAGTGAGGGACACGGTGATGTGGAATTGTTGTTGAAAGGACAAAAACAAATCCTAAAAATAAGTGAGGTTATTTTTGTGCCGGAATTGTCTACGAATCTACTTTCTGTTAGTAAAATGACCGAGAAGGGATTGCAAGTGCACTTTGATACACAAGTGTGTAGAATTTGCTATGGTGAGATGACAGTTGCAAGTGCTACGAAGGTGAATAGTGTCTATCAACTACAGACAGCGACAGATGGAAGCGAGCTGGCTGCTGCCTGCCAGATAATGACGGAGAATCAGTCTATAAGTCCTACGACTGTAGGGCAAGGAACAGAAGCTGCAAATCTGTGCGACGCGAACTCATCACAGGAGTTATGGCATCGCAGACTCGGGCACCTGAATATAAGGAGTATGGGCCTACTTAAGAAAGGTATGGCTAGTGGAATTGATTACACTGATACTAAATATACTCCTTGTGTAGCTTGCATTGAAGGAAAACAATGTAGATTACCTTTTCCAAAGCAGTCTTACACTAGAGCAAATGAAAGATTAGGTCTTATCTTATACATTCAGACTTGTGTGGACCAATGCCCATTTCCTCATTCAGTGGTGCAAGATATCTATGTATTAACATTTATAGATGATTATACAAGAATGACCTTTGGTTACTTTATTAAAACTAAAGATGAGGTGTTGTCAGTGTTCAAAACATTCAAGAGCTATGTAGAAAATCAAACTGATTTAAAAATAAAGAAAGTTAGATCAGATAATGGATGTGAATATGTCAATAAACAGTTCCAGACATTCCTGAGAGATCATGGCATCGAGCACCAAACAACAGTACCATACTCGCCACAACAGAATGGTGTGGCAGAACAGTGAGAGATACAACACCGGAGGAAAAATGGACTGGTAATAAAGTAAATCTGTCTAATTTACGAGTCTTTGGCTGTATTGGGTACGTAATGATACCTAATGAAAAGCGTAAGAAACTTGATGCGAAGAGCAAAGAGCTCATCTTCGTTGGTTATTGTGGTGAATCGAAAGGTTATAGATTCGTGAATCCAGAGAATCCGTCGAAATGCATTAAAGCAAGAGATGTACAATTTTTAGAAGGAAAAATGTACAAAAATCTGGAACATAATCAGAATAATACTACTGATCATTGTCGGTTAGATCTCAATAGTGACAGTTATAACACTATAGATGAACAGAGCGCAAGTAATAATTTTGCAGAGGAACATTCACCATTACAAGCTGTAATAGAAATATCTGATTCGAGTTCTTGTTCTGATCATCCTTCAAATGTCACATGGACTCCTGACATGGCTTCGGACGTATCAATGAGCGACTATGAGGACACCACTGCTGATGAAATTGTGATGACAGCAATGAACCACAGCGATGAACCTTTGACCATAGAAGAAGCATTGTCAGGACCTGAAAAAGAGCACTGGAGGAAAGCGATTATTGATGAATATGAATCATTCGAAAATAATAAAGCTTGGAGTTTGACTGCACCACCTGTTGAGAAGAAAGCAGTGAAATGTAAATGGGTTTTCAAGAAAAAGTTGGGAACGGACGGTGAGTTAGTACGTTATAAAGCTCGTCTGGTTGCGAAAGGGGTTACCCAGAAGTTTGGAATAGACTACCAAGAAACCTACTCACCCGTGGTAAGATATTCTACCATACGTACCTTACTTGCCCTAGCAGTGCACATGGACATGCATGTTGACCACATGGATGTTAAAACTGCATTTCTCAATGGTGATTTGATGGAATCCGTTTATATGGAACAGCCAGATGGGTATAAAGTAAAAGGAAAAGAAAATTATGTTTTTAAATTAAATAAAGCAATATATGGACTCAAGCAAGCATCAAAGGCCTGGTATGACAAGATCAACAAAGCTCTAACAGATCTTCAGTTCAGAAAATCACTCTGTGAGCCATGTGTTTACATAAAGTAAGATAACAACGGAGATCTCATCATATTGGCTCTCTATGTCGATGACGTTTTAATATTCAGTAAAGAAACACCTGAAAAGAGAAGACTGAAAGAGGAACTAATGAAGATGTTTGAAATGAAAGATCTTGGCCGAGCTACACATATATTGGGAATGCGTTTGAGACAACAAAAGAATAAAATTATTCTTGATCAAAGAAATTATATTCAAAAGGTTTTGGAACAATTTAAGATGGCTGAGTGTAAGCCAGCAAGTACGCTATTGGAAAATGGCATTAAATTTGAAAAAGGAGATAAAGCTGATCCTGATTCAAGATATAGAAGTCTTATAGGATGTATTATGTACATAGCAGTATGTACAAGGCCAGATATCGCTTTCATTCGTTAAATCAATTCAATAACTGCTACTCTGAAGAACATTGGAAGGCGGCGAAACGAATTCTGCGATATTTAAAAAATACTATGGATTATAGTATAGTGTATGAAAGATCTACATTCTCTGTTCAAGGCTATGTTGATGCAGATTGGGCATCAAATCAATTAGATCGCCGTTCTTATACAGGCTATGTATTTCAAATTGGAAATTCAGCTATATCATAAGAAAGTCTAAAGCAGAGAACTGTGGCTCTCTCAAGCACAGAAGCGGAGTATATGGCTTTATGCGAAGGTGCAAAAGAAGCAAAATTTCTTAGAAGTTTTTTGTATGAATGTTTAGGGAAATACTTTGCTGTAACATTATATAATGATAGTCAGTCTGCTCAAAAATTGTGTAATAGTCATATACATCATAGTAGAAGTAAACACATAGATATAAGGCATCATTTTGTACAACAAGTTGTTAGAGATGCAATTGTAAAGTTAGAATACCTGTCCACAGAACATATGCCTGCAGGCAGATGTACTAACTAAATCTTTAGGTAAAGAAAAGCACTTCAATTGTATTTCTAATCTTGGATTAAAAACTGTTTAGTTTAAGAGTAGGTGTTAAGTATAAACCAAACAGTTTGTATGGTCATTTCGATGTTGTATCAATCAGCCACTAGGGCGCGTCTCTCATGAAACTTCACTTGGTCGTGTAATACTCTAATGTCTGCCTGTGCTTATCGTTTCACAAGAATATATCAGTATTTATCTATTCAATCCTGGTTTACTTTACCCATAATCCATCACCGGCGCTACAGTCCGTAAGAGGTCCCAAAGATTTTCAACGAGAACCGACAGAGACTTCGTGGCTTAGTTGGTTAGAGGAGCACACCCGTACTAAGGGTGGGATGCGGGTTCGTGTCCCGCCGAAGTCGAAATTTTTTGGGAACTTATTTCATTACCTACTTAGATTTATGTCAGTATTTTTATAATATTTTGAGCTTCGAAACTGACGCTGAAGAAAACTTCTAACGAGTTACCTTGTTAAAACGCGTGCATGCTAATGGAAATATTTTCGTAATAAAACGTAATTTCGTAAAACTATTTGGACACCAAATTTCCTAAAATTATTATTAAATAACATATAAGGTGCCTTGGGGTAATTCCGTAAATGGGGATATTCCGAAAGTTCAACATTTCTACCATGAATAGAGATATTTTTCAACTAGCAACACAGGTCTAGACGCCTTCTTGATTATCCTCGCCGTGTCTGTTGTCCGTGAGCCGCTAGTGATGAAGTTACGTGCAAGGTGTAGATTTGTTTGTCACAAGGATTTTTCGCGCATTTTTCGGTATGTCGCAATAACCCCAACATCATTTTCTCGAAGTCCTGATAAGTTATTTGTACAGATGTTTGTTATAACGATAGATAATCGTATTTTGCTAATTCTAACTAGGAAAACAACGCTTTACCTGTGTTTAAAATATATTTTCGTAATTACCCCAATAATACGATAATACTTAATATTACGATATACAATCATTCCATAATAACCCCACTTAGCTTTTCTATAGAAATAAACAGTGGCTCTCAATCTTTTTTTTAGTATATCTACAAGTAAGTAGACACACAAAGAGTACATATTTATCTATTTATTTCAGCTGTCATTCCAATGACTTAAGCGTCAGCGGCGTCAGACAGTTACTGTATTACGTTTTATGAAATATAAACCTCGGGTAAGTACAAACGAATTTCCTGTAATCGCAAATATTTGCAGATCATACAAACAATTGCCACAAGGTGGGAATCGAACCCGCTACCTCCTTCAGATATATATTTTACTTTATATAGAGTTGATTATTTATATATAGAATGACTTATTTTGTGTATTTCTCTTTGTTTCCTTAATACTTACTTAATTTTATTTTCAGAGCTATTATGCCTCGAACATACCAACGAAAGAAAATTAAAACATACACTCCAGAAGATTTAACTCAAGCCATTGAAAAGGTAAAAAATGGCGAACTTAAGTAATATAAATAAAAGTAATATAAAAATAAATTACTCCTCAAAAATTTAGTTTTATTTTAATACTTATATAATACAGGTAGATGAAAATTTGAATACGTTTCTACTCAGATTTTACAGAACGGAGAAGAAGTAGCTTTTACATCTATCGCTAGTTGGAAATCTTGAAATCTGGCTATTATTTTTACCTCTATAAGAACAAAAATAAGAATTTAGCCTCTATAAGCTTGTAAAAAGCTAGTGTATGAGCTGATATGATGATGATGAAGCTTGTAAAAGTTTGAGAATCACAGTCTTTCTATGGGGTAATTCCGAAATACTAGACCTCTACAGTATGACATTGTAGCTATATTTTTAATAAAAGTTATGATTTTTTATGTTTGGGGTATTTAAGGTCGAAAAAGAAATCTAAAACTTCCGTCAGAGTGCAATAAAAATCATTTTTGAATGATTTCGGAATTACCCCAACTTCATGTAATAATGACTCAATAATTAGAATAATTAATTCATAGGATCTTGCTACATTAATCTAATTAAATACACGGTTAACATACAATATTTTATGTTCATAATAAACAGGCAAATCAATAATGACACTAATTATAAAATTAGTTCAAATATTTAAACAAAATTTAGAAGCATGGCCATCTCGCATAAATTTATTCCTTATTTACCCCAATGCACCTTAGTGTAAACAGGGGCGTGGAATTTCTCTCATCCCTGAGTGTAAGCTATGTAGTTCACGACAGGGTTTGAAAAGTACTGTTTTTGAGCCAATCTGCGCATGGAAGGGTTATACGCTCTTAATTAAGGGTTCCTTTTATAATTTGAGGGACGGAACCCTAAAAAACACCTCAGGTAGATTATTGTTCGATACATCGATCACGTAGGGATACCAGCATCATCAGCAGTTTGACCTAAGTAGGTTACTCGTGTCGCGAGCGCGGACCGAGCGCCTACGCAGGTCAGTGCATCAGCAGCAGCCATTACAACCGCACTCATTAACATCATAATTAGTCGTAGTTTTATACAATACAGCTATTGTTCCTAAACACGACTTTTATATTAGCATCCCGGCAATGATGTTTTACTATAGATGACGTATATTCATACTGCGCGGTGCTCAGATTTAGGTCCTCTACGACATATGCATACCTACCTCTCGCGTATCCATAGGTTACAACAATGAATGCGACAGATAATACAATACAAATGATATAGAAAGGGATAGCTATCTGTTTAGACTTGCGCTTGAAATCCGCGAGAGCTACATAGATTAGGAGAAATGTTGTTACAGAAGGGACATTTAATGAAACAATTTGTTTGTTTGAATATTAGTATATAATTTCAAGGAACATATGAGACATTACCTTAGAAAGGTATTATTATTCGTTTGAAACATTCTAAGTAAATGTTTAGTCAATGAAACTATTAACATTGTTCTGAGAATAGACTAACAGATGACAAAAATATTTTATTGTTCAAACAAAACCGCGCGCCCTGCTGATGAAATACCTAAGTATGGTATGATAGCTGCAATATTTATTTTTTCTAAGTTCTTTAGGGAAAGTTGTTAAGTTTAATGGATTGAACTTGCTCTTGTAATATTTTTAAATGAATTTCACGAGTACACGTAAGTAATACAAATTTACATAGTCATCCATCAGTGAGTGTTTTATCTATAATAATATTATAAAGAGGAATGATGTTTAGTACTACGCTATTAAAGTAAATTTTGTGCCTACGAGTATGAGATCCCTTCTGAATACTTCTGATTGATTACTCTATGACGCACGCCCGGCGCACGCTATCTGTCCCTATCGCGCTGCGGTTGTCGACAATATTCTCTATCCCTTTTTAGCATCACTTAAAATATTTGATTATGTACCGATAATTTGCTGTAATTTCGAAATAAAACGTAAATTATGAGGTGTTTTATATACTTACGTGTGGTACGTAACTCCTTCATCCTTTTTTACCTTTGTACCATAGTTTTTGCATTGTCGGAACACACAGCTAGGCATATAAAAAGCACAAAGTCACGCGCGGTCACTCGTTAGCAGCTGGTATTCGACTAAATCAAAATTACGACAAAATTGTCTTAATTTGGCCGCCTCAGTTTTCACGCGCTAGTGCGACATCTACCTCATTTATATTATAATATCATTGCATCCCGGGAAGAGCTAGCCGCGATTCCTACAATTATATTAGTCAGAAGTCAGTACCAATATTATAATATGAGTAAGTAACCTTATTGAATTTAATTATTCTACTAAAGCTAGGTACGTATGTAGTACTGCCAGGTTTTAGTCACCCTACCACCCGCGAGCGAGCGCGGGTTTTAGTCACCCTACCACCCGCGAGCGAGCGCGGGTTTTAGTTACCCTACCACCCGCGAGCGAGCGCGGGTTTTAGTCACCCTACCACCCGCGAACGAGCGCGGGTTTTAGTCACCCTACCACCCGCGAGCGAGCGCGAGTTTTAGTTACCCTACCACCCGCGAACGAGCGCGGGTTTTAGTCACCCTACCACCCGCGAGCGAGCGCGGGTTTTAGTCACCCTACCACCCGCGAGCGAGCGCGAGTTTTAGTTACCCTACCACCCGCGAACGAGCGCGGGTTTTAGTCACCCTACCACCCGCGAGCGAGCGCGGGTTTTAGTCACCCTACCACCCGCGAGCGAGCGCGGGTTTTAGTCACCCTACCACCCGCGAGCGAGCGCGGATTTTAGTTACCCTACCACCCGCGAACGAGCGCGGGTTTTAGTCACCCTACCACCCGCGAGCGAGCGCGGATTTTAGTCACCCTACCACCCGCGAGCGAGCGCGGATTTTAGTTACCCTACCACCCGCGAACGAGCGCGGGTTTTAGTCACCCTACCACCCGCGAGCGAGCGCGGGTTTTAGTCACCCTACCACCCGCGAACGAGCGCGGGTTTTAGTCACCCTACCACCCGCGAGCGAGCGCGAGTTTTAGTTACCCTACCACCCGCGAACGAGCGCGGGTTTTAGTCACCCTACCACCCGCGAGCGAGCGCGGGTTTTAGTCACCCTACCACCCGCGAGCGAGCGCGGGTTTTAGTCACCCTACCACCCGCGAGCGAGCGCGGATTTTAGTTACCCTACCACCCGCGAACGAGCGCGGGTTTTAGTCACCCTACCACCCGCGAGCGAGCGCGAGTTTTAGTGACCCTACCACCCGCGAACGAGCGCGGGTTTTAGTCACCCTACCACCCGCGAGCGAGCGCGGGTTTTAGTCACCCTACCACCCGCGAGCGAGCGCGGGTTTTAGTTACCCTACCACCCGCGAACGAGCGCGGGTTTTAGTCACCCTACCACCCGCGAGCGAGCGCGGGTTTTAGTCACCCTACCACCCGCGAGCGAGCGCGGGTTTTAGTTACCCTACCACCCGCGAACGAGCGCGGGTTTTAGTTACCCTACCACCCGCGAACGAGCGCGGGTTTTAGTCACCCTACCACCCGCGAGCGAGCGCGGGTTTTAGTTACCCTACCACCCGCGAACGAGCGCGGGTTTTAGTCACCCTACCACCCGCGAGCGAGCGCGGGTTTTAGTTACCCTACCACCCGCGAACGAGCGCGGGTTTTAGTTACCCTACCACCCGCGAACGAGCGCGGGTTTTAGTCACCCTACCACCCGCGAGCGAGCGCGGGTTTTAGTTACCCTACCACCCGCGAACGAGCGCGGGTTTTAGTCACCCTACCACCCGCGAGCGAGCGCGGGTTTTAGTTACCCTACCACCCGCGAACGAGCGCGGGTTTTAGTTACCCTACCACCCGCGAACGAGCGCGGGTTTTAGTTACCCTACCACCCGCGAACGAGCGCGGGTTTTAGTCACCCTACCACCCGCGAACGAGCGCGGGTTTTAGTCACCCTACCACCCGCGAACGAGCGCGGGTTTTAGTCACCCTACCCCCGCGAACGAGCGCGGGTTTTAGTCACCCTACCACCCGCGAACGAGGGCGGGTTTTAGTCACCCTACCACCCGCGAACGAGCGCGGGTTTTAGTCACCCTACCACCCGCGAACGAGCGCGGGTTTTAGTCACCCTACCACCCGCGAACGAGCGCGGGTTTTAGTCACCCTACCACCCGCGAGCGAGCGCGGGTTTTAGTCACCCTACCACCCGCGAACGAGCGCGGCGCGGGTTCGTGTGTCGCGCGCTCGAATGTGTGCTGACCACGTGCTGACCACGTGCTGACCACGTGCGAACATGCCTGACATCAATACATTATTTCACGTCATCTGCAAACGGCTTCTTAGGGAGGTAGGTATTCTCGTGTTGAATGTTCTTCCCGCATTCGAACATTCTCGTTGCACAGATAATACGAGTTAAATTAAGTAGGTAGTAACAAAATGTACATCTTACCTGAGAATCGAAAATGGGTAGTATGTTCTGTTCTGAACAACTCGCGACGAACGAATATTCTGAGGCGTTCGGCTCGCAGCTCGCCGCTGACTGGCGGGCGATGACGACGACGACCGACGTGACGACGACGCGCGGCGGGGCCGCGGGGGCGGGGCCGCGGGGGGGGGGGGAGGGGGGGGGGATACGGCGCGGCGAGCGAAAGGACGCGATGTTCGGTCTCGCTCGCGTGCGCTCGCTTCGCTTGTGATCGCGGCGGCCTCATTCGGGCGCGGCGGCGGCGTTGCCAGCTCGCCATCGCATCATTCTACCCGTCTACCGGTACCTAGGTATAATTCATAGTTTATGGTAATTTTTTGGAGTATATCCCATCATCTCTGGCAGGGACGAGGGAAATTTCACGGACGGAGTCTCGGTAAGAAATAAAGTGAAGCACTCAATAGTCTGTCCATGCTCTGTACGTACGCGTACGCACTCACACATTGACATCATAGTCTGTCCATCGTCCGCCATTACCACTTTAGACGCCTACTGTAGTGCACTGCTTCAAACAATTTTTAAAAGTGAAATAATGCCTGTTTGTGCGGCTAAGTCTTGCCGAAATCACAGCCGTTTTGTCAAAAAAGAACACGAAATCACATTTCTCATTTATTTTCCTTATTTTATCAACTTATTTCTTCGATTTAACGCAATATAATTATCAACATAAAAGTTAGAATAAAAACCCAAATCTCACCGGTGTTGCCAACATGTAAACAAGCAATTTTCCTAGTAAGTGTGGGATATTAAAAATGTTTCAATACCTACTTGTATTTGTTCAATTATTAATAAGGTTGGTAGGTATCTGTACCTACCTACTTTAAATATGTAGTCATCATTTTGATGATTTTTACATGGGTACATATCAATACAAAGGAACGATTGTTTATAGTGTTAATTCAACAGTTTTTTTTATTACAAAATACGAATTTTGATTTTTTGTTTTTCTATGTGTTTGTTTGAGCTAATCTATGAAACGGCTGGACCTATTTTGATAAAACTTTTACTGATGCTGATGCTGTAGCTGATGTTACAGCGAGAATACAGATCCGCGCAATAAAATAATAGATGAAATGTAAATTTTGCATGGGCGAAGCCGCGCGCGCGGGGCACAGCTAATGCCGCGTACCAACATACTCAAAGAACTTGAATGTATCATGCATTATTTATTTATTTTATTACTGGTCGGTTCGTGCTCGCGTGTAATCATCGCACCTTCCACTCTGACCTAGGTAGAAAGAATGTAGATAGGATAGGAACAGGTACCTACGCAGGTATATTTACCCAGGTAGGTACCTAAGTAATGCGTGTGTGTGCAGATTAAAACTAACAAGAAGTGTCTACACAAATATGTTTTTTGGTAGGTATCTCAAAAACAGGTACTTACCTATTTAGGAAGTAGATACTAACCTTACATACTTAGCGGCTAAGACAAACTTTCACAGAAAAAAATTTAAGTGGGTAGGTACTAGGTACCTATTTACATAACATACCTTCCCAGTACGCTTCCAACAGGTATTAATATGGATTAGTTGAGCTACCTGTAGATTGTTTGCAATAGTCTGCAGTTAGCTCAATTGTTTCAAATGTAAATACTAGTTATAGTTCTATTACTTGATGGTACCTACTTACTTGATTCAAATAAATTAACCTAGTACCTACCTACCTTCAGAAAAACCCTGTTTTCCCATTCCATCAACGCAAAAAAATCATTGTTCTGCCAAATTGGTTAGGTAGGTAAGGTAGGCTTCCTACTTTACTTTTCGTGAAATGTTCCATTCGCATTACATTTCAAAGTTTTAGGTAATACACTTGAGACTTACTAATAATTTTCAGTTCAATGATTTTAGAAACTTATGAAAATATTCGGGAGTTTTTGTCATCAGTTGGCAACTCTATAATCACACGCACACAATGACTCGTCCGCCATTGCTGTGCTTCACATTTGATTCGGTAGGACTCCGTCCGTGAAATTTCCCTCGTCCCTGATCTCTGGCCCGGTGACTTAGCCCGGCGCCGGGCCACATGGGAAAAAAAAGTTTTAACTGGCCCAGTGATGTGTTTACCGGGCCAAATGACACAAATCAAGTGCCATCGTCCCCGGTAAGGTGAGAAAAGAGGATACGCCTCGTAATTTATGAAATACTAAATACATGCATCTACCCATAGACATAGAATTTTTTCACTACATCTACCTATGAAAGGGACTGAACTTATAAATCAAACTGCTTGGTAAACAAAAATTGAATTTTGAATATAGAATTTTGTCATAAATCTCAACCTCAGTGAAACGTCAGTCAGTCGGTTACGGTCAGTCAAGGTTAATGTGCACGTGGTATTTATGAACTGCAACATCTGCAACTTAGTAAGTGAAGTGATGTTTGATTTGTTTAACATTTAATTTATCAAAATGATGAGTGGTTAAAAATAATCGTTGATGTGGTGCCCGGTAAACACATCACTGGGCCAGTTAAAACTTTTTTTTCCCATGTGGCCCGGCGCCGGGCCAAGTCACCGGGCCAGATGGGATACACTCATTTTTTGTGTCAAATTGAAGTTTTAAAACACGTTATCAATTAATTTCGATTTTATACTACTAAATGCATCATGCGGCGACGCCATTTAACTAGAGATGAAATGTTAAGGGCAGTAGGTATGCTCCAAGCTGGGGCTACTCAGCTGAGTGTTGCTGAGGAGATTGGAACAAAACAAAACGTGATCTCAAGGCTATGGTCACGTTATCGTGCTACTGGTGAAGTGGCTGAACGACACCCAGGCGGGAAGCGCATAACCACCCAGCGACAAGACCGATTTTTGCAAGTTTCCGCGAGAAGACAACCAAATGTTACGGCAATGCAGTTGGTTCAAAGGCTCCGGTCAGAGCACCAGTTGCTGGTGAGTGACCAAACTGTGAGGAGAAGACTGCGTGAAGCCAACCATCATGCTCGCAGACCGCTTCGTAATCCAGCACTACGCCGAGGAAATCGTGGACGAAGCGCGAGTGGTGACCACCTGGCTGCAGGAGCTCGCCAGACCTAAACCCCATAGAGCATGCATGGGACATGCTCCAAAGAAGGGCTATGAACCATTTTCCTGCAAACATTGCGACTGAAGAGCAACTTTTTTTGCATCTTAGCAGGACCTGGGACAGTATCCCGCATCTTAGCAGGACCTGGGACAGTATCCCGCATCTTAGCAGGACCTGGGACACTATCCCGCATCTTAGCAGGACCTGGGACAATATCCCGCAGCAACACTTTGATAACATGATTCAAAGCATTAAAACCCGTTGCAGGACCGTTTGTAACGTCATGGGTTGGGTTTAACACGTAGTGAAAAAATTCTATGTCTATGGGTTTAACCTGTGGGTTTAACTGACTAATTCGTATAATTGCAAAAAACGGGAAATTTCGCATAATCTTGCATTTTTTAGGGTTCCGTACCTCAAAAGGAAAAAAGGAACCCTTATAGGATCACTTTGTTGTCCGTCTGTCCGTCTGTCCGTCTGTCCGTCTGTCCGTCTGTCCGTCTGTCCGTCTGTCCGTCTGTCCGTCTGTCCGTCCGTCCGTCTGTCCGTCTGTCCGTCTGTCCGTCTGTCCGTCTGTCCGTCTGTCCGTCTGTCCGTCTGTCCGTCTGTCCGTCTGTCCGTCTGTCCGTCTGTCCGTCTGTCCGTCTGTCCGTCTGTCCGTCTGTCCGTCTGTCCGTCTGTCCGTCTGTCCGTCTGTCCGTCTGTCCGTCTGTCCGTCTGTCCGTCTGTCAACCCACTTTTCTCAGAAACGCGTAGGGTTATCGAGTTGATATTCACATCATATACGCAGGCTCGTAACCTCTTGAAGCCTCGATATAAATCAAACTTCTAAGTCAACGCAATCAAAAGTTACAGCTGTTTATGTCTATTTTTTGTTAATTTTCCAAGGGAATCACGTGCACACAAAACCTATAGGGTACTTCCCGTTGACCTAGAACCATGAAATTTGGTGAGAAGCAAGGTCTTATAGTACAAGTAAAGGAAAAAATCCGAAAACCGTAAATTTGTAGTTTATTCACAGAAAAAATATTTTTTTAATCTTGCCATGGACCAAAAACCTATAGGGTACTTCCCGTTCACCTAGAACCATGAAATTTGGCACGAAGCAAGGTCATAGAGCAAAAATAAAGGGAAAAATCTGAAAACCGTAAATTTGTAGTTTATTCACAGAAAAAATATTTTTTTAATCTTGCCATGGACCAAAAACCTTTAGGGTACTTCCTGTTGACCTAGAACCATGAAAATTGGTGAGAAGCTAGGTCTTATAACACAAGTAAAGGGAAAAATCCGAAAACCGTAAATTTTTAGTATATTCACAGAAAAAATAATTTTCGAATCTCGCCATGGACCAAAAACCTGTAGGGTACTTTCCGTTGACCTAGAACCATGAAATTTGGCAAGAAGCAATGACTTATAGCACAAGTAAAGGGAAAAATCAGAAAACCGTAAATTTGTGGTTTATTCATACAAAATAGTACATTGTTACATTGGCGTCTCGAGACTAAATAAGTTACGTCCAACCCTAGATAGTTAGAGGGACTAAATAAGTTACGTCATAATCGTTATCAAATCAGAAAATTATTGTGCCTTATTCGTCTGGATTTGACTGATTTCTTTGCTAAAGAGTTTGTACGGAACCCTTGATGCGCGAGTCTAACTCGCACTTGACGTTTTATTTCTTCAAAAAACCACATTCATCCTAATTGACATTTTTTCGTACCTATTTTGTTTTTTATTTAAATAAAATTTTGTTTACACAATAAAAATATTTCTATTGTATTCGAAGGTCTAGTCTACTAAACGGGCTATTTAAAAATATTTACATGTTGCATGTTATTTATAACAAATTTTGAGTAAAATGAGAAAATCTGAAATATCCCTAGACGATGTTGATGTGTGTATTTCAAAAAAAAGTCGAAAAATTTACCATTCCCCCCTATCTCCGAAGATTGCAGACCGATCCATGTACAATGTATTAGGCGTTTATAGATATGAATCTATATTTTATAGGAAAAATATAGAGAAGTCTGTAATAATAATAGTTTTTGAAAAATAGTCAAAAAAGAGGGGATTTTTTTTCAAAAGGGGTGGTACCTCCCCAAGTGGGGTTTCAAATGAAAGGTATCGTTTTGACCATTTCAAAACACTTTTTGAAATTTCTGTAAGTTCCATACTTATAATATATAATATGATATTATAATATTTCAAAAAAAGTCGAAAAATTGACCATTCCCCCCCCCCCCCCCCATCTCCGAAGATTGCAGACCGATCCATATACAATGTAATACGCGTTTATAGATATGGACCTATATTTTACAGGAAAAGTAAAGAGAAATCTGTAATAATAATAGTTTTTGAAAAAAAAACATAAGTACTTACTGAGTATGGTCGAAGAGGGAGATATTTTTTATCGAAAGGGGGCTACCTACCTATTGGGGTATCAAATGAAAGGCATTGTTTTGTAAATTTTAAAACAGTTTTCGAAATTGTTTTAGGTTTCATACTTTTCAAAATATTGCCATTCGAAAAAAGACAGAAAATTGATTGTCCACATAATTAGCAAATGTTTGAAACCCTCGGCGCGCGAGTTACACTCGCACTTGACGGATCTTAGTTTATTGCGTATAATTCTTTAATTATTATATTGACCATAAATTCCAACCATTTATATGTAACAAAACACAAAAATATTAAGTAATATTATTAGTATTACTGGCTGTTTTTGTGCCTTTGCCTTAAAAAAGCGCAGATGCGCGCGCATCGTTAATTTGTGAGGAAGTAAAAATTATTCCGGGCGCTTTTATTTTCGCTGTATTGTTTTTACTTGAAAATGTCGTCAAGTAATGATGAATTTATTAATTCAACTCCGCCAGAAGTCTCAGAGGTAGCGAAAAGGCTACTCTAAGCCTCTTGCGCGAAAAATCGACAAACGTATGAAAATTTATTCGAAAGTCCGAGTTTTATTTATTTCCTCGCAAATAATGTCATAAAATGTCGTATGACACACGTGCGCTTTGATAATTTACAGCCTCTGCTTTTTTGTAGCCCTCGCTCTTTATTTCTGATATCTGTGCTCTCGCCTAAGGCTCGGGCTAGCAATATCGCCTCGGCTGTAATTTTCAACTTACCGCACTTGTATCATAAAGTACTATTACATCTCTCATGTTCGGTAAGTAGGTTCTTATTACCTCCAATGGGGCATGTAGGTGACTAATTAGCGCTCTAGGGTAATAATGTAGCAAGATTAGCTCTAGGGCGGTAAGTAATAAAAAAAACACTTCACTCTTTCTAAAAGTTCGCGTACATCAACCATCATACTGTCTGTACTGTCTGTACTGTCTGTACTGATCTAACCATCATACTGTCTGTCTGTACTGATCTAACATCTAACCATCATACTGTCTGTCTGTACTGATCTAACATCAACCATCATACTGTCTGTCTGTACTGATCTAACATCATGCATTCAGCCATCGACTGACTATAAACAAAGTCGATGCATTCAGCCCAATGACCAAAGATGTAGCGTTGTTGTTCAGCCTTGTCTTCGGGTGACTATAATTATTGCTACTTTACTTATCTCGTCAGAAGGTAATGTAGGTAATGTAGGTAATGCCATCAATCCGGTCCGGGGACAGCAGCCCGGTTTACGGGCGGGTTACGGGAGGGTTACGGGAGGGTTACGTACGACACGTGTACGACGGACCTGCGAGCGGCTTACGGCTCCCATTTACGAGTCCAGACGAGCAACGATTTAACAAATCGCTGCGACTCCTCACAATTGTGATTGATATTGAATTCCAGTGAAACCCTTCATTATGAACTTTACCAGATCCCTTTCCGAGCCCCGCGATCACCAGCACGTAAGGGATAACGACCACCTGCACCTGCACCTGCACCTGCACCGGTCCGGAGAACTGGAGGTGGGCGTTGACATTACCTAGGTAAGGTACCACACAGTTTCGGTAGTTTTATCGTTTCAATAGCATCAGTGTACATTTCTAAAAATGATGTGATGATGTAAAAAAATGATCTGAATATATTTTTTTATTATTACTACCAAAGAAGTTATTGCAGAAACAACATATCTTTGAGCACGCTTCCGACTGGTACTTGATGTGAATCAGTTGAGCTACCTGTAGATTGTTTGCAACAGTCTGCAGATAGCTCAATTGTTTCTGTTGTAAATACTAGTTTTAATTTATTTATAATATTTGATTGTAGTTTTTTTCTTAATAAATTAAGTTATACTTGTACCTCAAGGAGTTCATTGCAAATACAAAATGCTGACCGACGCGCAAACACACATAAAAACAAATGCTGACCGACGCGCAAACACACATAAAAACAAATGGTGACCGACGCGCAAACACACATAAAATCAAATGCTGACCGACGCGCAAACACACATAAAAACAAATGCTGACCGACGCGCAAACACATAAAAACAAATGCTGACCGACGCGCAGACACACATAAAAACAAATGCTGACCGACGCGCAAACACACATAAAAACAAATGCTGACCGACGCGCAGACACACATAAAAACAAATGCTGACCGACGCGCAAACACACATAAAAACAAATTTTAATGCTGACCGAAGCGCAAACACACATAATTACAAATGCTGACCGACGCGCAAACACACATAAATAAGTAAACAAACAAGATAGTATGACAATGAAGAAATAAAATTTTTACACATTCGAATAAAATTATGAGTAAAGCAAAAGCGGCGAAAGCTACCTGCGACTAAAAGGAAGCCCTAGCTACCTGCGACTAAAAGGAAGCCCTAGCTACCTGCGACCGAAAAGCGCACAGACACTGCCCCGAATACTCAAACGCATCTCAGGTTTAAGCACGTCTCCAAGTGACGACTTTTTGACACATTTTCATTAAATTATGTCAATAAAACTCGTTTTTGTAAGGCGTTTTGCGAAGTAATTGGAACCAAGTTAATATTTTGCCAAGCTAAATTCAACCTTATTGATCAAATATCCCTTTGTATAATGTATAACTCAAAATAGTTTCCACTAACGTCAGTCGGGAGTCGGGGGCTAGCCTTTACTACTATACTTGTAAATCTGTGGGCTAGCCTTTACTACTATACTTGTAAATCTGTGGGATAGCCTTTACTACTATATTTGTAAATCTGTGGGCTAGCCTTTACTACTATACTTGTAAATCTGTGGGCTAGCCTTTACTACTATACTTATAAATCTGTGGGCTAGCCTTTACTACTATACTTGTAAATCTGTGGGATAGCCTTTACTACTATACTTGTAAATCTGTGGGCAAGCCTTTACTACTATACTTGTAAATCTGTGGGCTAGCCTTTACTACTATACTTGTAAATCTGTGGGCTAGCCTTTACTACTATACTTGTAAATCTGTGGGCTAGCCTTTACTACTATACTTATAAATCTGTGGGCTAGCCTTTAGTACTATACTTATAAATCTGTGGGCTAGCCTTTACTACTATACTTATAAATCTGTGGGCTAGCCTTTACTACTATACTTGTAAATCTGTGGGCTAGCCTTTACTACTATACTTATAAATCTGTGGGCTAGCCTTTACTACTATACTTGTAAATCTGTGGGCTAGCCTTTACTACTATACTTGTAAATCTGTGGGATAGCCTTTACTACTATATTTGTAAATCTGTGGGCAAGCCTTTACTACTATACTTATAAATCTGTGGGCTAGCCTTTACTACTATACTTGTAAATCTGTGGGCTAGCCTTTACTACTATACTTATAAATCTGTGGGCTAGCCTTTACTACTATACTTGTAAATCTGTGGGATAGCCTTTACTACTATACTTGTAAATCTGTGGGCTAGCCTTTACTACTATACTTGTAAATCTGTGGGCTAGCCTTTACTACTATACTTATACATATATCTGTGGGCTAGCCTTTACTACTATACTTGTAAATCTGTGGGCAAGCCTTTACTACTATACTTGTAAATTTGTGGGCTAGCCTTTACTACTATACTTGTAAATCTGTGGGCTAGCCTTTACTACTATACTTATAAATCTGTGGGCTAGCCTTTAGTACTATACTTATAAATCTGTGGGCTAGCCTTTACTACTATACTTATAAATCTGTGGGCTAGCCTTTACTACTATACTTGTAAATCTGTGGGCTAGCCTTTACTACTATACTTATAAATCTGTGGGCTAGCCTTTACTACTATACTTGTAAATCTGTGGGCTAGCCTTTACTACTATACTTGTAAATCTGTGGGATAGCCTTTACTACTATATTTGTAAATCTGTGGGCAAGCCTTTACTACTATACTTATAAATCTGTGGGCTAGCCTTTACTACTATACTTGTAAATCTGTGGGCTAGCCTTTACTACTATACTTATAAATCTGTGGGCTAGCCTTTACTACTATACTTGTAAATCTGTGGGATAGCCTTTACTACTATACTTGTAAATCTGTGGGCTAGCCTTTACTACTATACTTGTAAATCTGTGGGCTAGCCTTTACTACTATACTTATACATATATCTGTGGGCTAGCCTTTACTACTATACTTATAAATCTGTGGGCTAGCCTTTACTACTATACTTGTAAATCTGTGGGCTAGCCTTTACTACTATACTTATAAATCTGTGGGCTAGCCTTTAGTACTATACTTATAAATCTGTGGGCTAGCCTTTATTATTATACTTATAAATCTGTGGGCTAGCCTTTACTACTATACTTGTAAATCTGTGGGCTAGCCTTTACTACTATACTTATAAATCTGTGGGCTAGCCTTTACTACTATACTTGTAAATCTGTGGGCTAGCCTTTACTACTATACTTATAAATCTGTGGGCTAGCCTTTACTACTATACTTGTAAATCTGTGGGCTAGCCTTTACTACTATACTTGTAAATCTGTGGGCTAGCCTTACTACTATACTTGTAAATCTGTGGGCTAGCCTTTACTACTATACTTGTAAATCTGTGGGCTAGCCTTTACTACTATACTTGTAAATCTGTGGGCTAGCCTTTACTACTATACTTGTAAATCTGTGGGCTAGCCTTTACTACTATACTTATAAATCTGTGGGCTAGCCTTTACTACTATACTTATAAATCTGTGGGCTAGCCTTTACTACTATACTTATACATATATCTGTGGGCTAGCCTTTACTACTATACTTGTAAATCTGTGGGCAAGCCTTTACTACTATACTTGTAAATCTGTGGGCTAGCCTTTACTACTATACTTGTAAATCTGTGGGCTAGCCTTTACTACTATACTTGTAAATCTGTGGGCTAGCCTTTACTACTATACTTGTAAATCTGTGGGCTAGCCTTTACTACTATACTTATAAATCTGTGGGCTAGCCTTTAGTACTATACTTATAAATCTGTGGGCTAGCCTTTACTACTATACTTGTAAATCTGTGGGCTAGCCTTTACTACTATACTTATAAATCTGTGGGCTAGCCTTTACTACTATACTTGTAAATCTGTGGGCTAGCCTTACTACTATACTTGTAAATCTGTGGGCTAGCCTTTACTATTATACTTGTAAATCTGTGGGCTAGCCTTTAGTACTATACTTATAAATCTGTGGGCTAGCCTTTACTATTATACTTGTAAATCTGTGGGCTAGCCTTTACTACTATACTTATAAATCTGTGGGCTAGCCTTTACTACTATACTTGTAAATCTGTGGGCTAGCCTTACTACTATACTTGTAAATCTGTGGGCTAGCCTTTACTACTATACTTGTAAATCTGTGGGCTAGCCTTTACTACTATACTTGTAAATCTGTGGGCTAGCCTTTACCACTATACTTGTAAATCTGTGGGCTAGCCTTTACTACTATACTTATAAATCTGTGGGCTAGCCTTTACTACTATACTTATAAATCTGTGGGCTAGCCTTTACTACTATACTTATACATATATCTGTGGGCTAGCCTTTACTACTATACTTGTAAATCTGTGGGCTAGCCTTAATACTATTCTTGTAAATCTGTGGGCTAGCCTTTAGTACTATACTTATATATCTGTGGGCTAGCCTTTAGTACTATACTTATATATCTGTGGGCTAGCCTTTACTACTATACTTGTAAATCTGTGGGCTAGCCTTACTACTATACTTATAAATCTGTGGGCTAGCCTTTACTACTATACTTATAAATCTGTGGGCTAGCCTTTACTACTATACTTATATATCTGTGGGCTAGCCTTTACTACTATACTTATAAATCTGTGGGCTAGCCTTTAGTACTATACTTATAAATCTGTGGGCTAGCCTTTACTACTATACTTATATATCTGTGGGCTAGCCTTTAGTACTATACTTATAAATCTGTGGGCTAGCCTTTAGTACTATACTTATAAATCTGTGGGCTAGCCTTTACTACTATACTTATATATCTGTGGGCTAGCCTTTAGTACTATACTTATAAATCTGTGGGCTAGCCTTTACTACTATACTTGTAAATCTGTGGGCTAGCCGCCTCCATGGACGGACGCGGGGTCATGTTACATTTTTCGCGATGACAGCTGGACACGCCTTACGAATTACGATTTTCGACAACTTTTATTTTGCGGGTTCAATAGTTCATTTGTCATTGTAATAGAATATAATAATATTGGATTTGGATTGCACCTGGTCTACGCTACGTTACAAGGATTTTGGATTGCACCTGGTCTACGCTACGTTACAAGGATTTTGGATTGCACCTGGTCTACGCTACGTTACAAGGATTTTGGATTGCACCTGGTCTACGCTACGTTACAAGGATTTTGGATTGCACCTGGTCTACGCTACGTTACAAGGATTTTGGATTGCACCTGGTCTACGCTACGTTACAAGGATTTTGGATTGCACCTGGTCTACGCTACGTTACAAGGATTTTGGATTGCACCTGGTCTACGCTACGTTACAAGGATTTTGGATTGCACCTGGTCTACGCTACGTTACAAGGATTTTGGATTGCACCTGGTCTACGCTACGTTACAAGGATTTTGGATTGCACCTGGTCTACGCTACGTTACAAGGATTTTGGATTGCACCTGGTCTACGCTACGTTACAAGGATTTTGGATTGCACCTGGTCTACGCTACGTTACAAGGATTTTGGATTGCACCTGGTCTACGCTACGTTACAAGGATTTTGGATTGCACCTGGTCTACGCTACGTTACAAGGATTTTGCAGGATCTGTATTCATTGACAGAGCTATCAATTTGGTAGAATGGATTTGTAGTAGTTAGTCATTTGTAGTAGTTAGTCATTTGTAGTAGTTAGTCATTTGTAGTAGTTAGTCATCTCACGTAAATAAATATTACTGAATAATTAAATACGGTCCAGATGTGGACTAATATTATCTGTGGTACATAAGATGTTATGCGTACCTAATACATAGATAAGTGAGTTAGATAATACAATAGCCCTGTCTTCAGCATGACGCATCCAGCATCTGCCTGCGGTCTTTCATGGGTCGTCATTCCACCTGGATCTGAGGGCGTCCTACACTACGTTTACCGAGTCGTGGTCTCCACGTTTACTCCACCAGTCGTTAGTTCTCCGCGAGATATGGCCGGCCCACTGCCTTTCAGCTAGCTAATTATTAGAGCTCTTTCAATAACTTTGATTCTCTCTCCGATGTTTTCGTTACGTTAATCCTATCCTTCAGAGGAACTCCGAGCATAGCTCTTGCCATAGCTCGTGGCTCGTGGGCCAGCCCTGACATGAGTGTCAAAGTCATAATCAGCTCCGTAGGTCATGTCATGACAGGTAGGACGCGCTGATTAAAAACTATTGTTATTTTTTCAATAAATACTTACATGGAAAACACCCGAAACAAACGAAGCAAATTTTATTATCTGCTGGTCGTACAAACATTTTTCCCGAGGCGGGATTCGAACTAGCTAGCAAGTTCGAATCCTCCTACGTTGCAGGCAGGCCTTTCGCCCGCTGTGCCACAAAGGTCGTCATGTAGGTATGTGAAGAAAAAACCAATCAACAAAACAAGAACATTTCTCACTAAATCATCCATCATCCATCATCCAGCGCCTAACTAAGCCAACCTTTGCCATAATAAAACCGACCAAGTGCAACTCGACTCACACACTGAGGGTTCCGTACGTTCCGTACCATCGTAAATACATAACTATTTCGCAAAAAAGGAATCCAAAAATATATTTTTTAATCTAAAACAAAAGCCTACATGATGCGGTCATCCATCCAAGTCAACTTAAGATAATACTTTAATGTAAATAATTTCTTTTGATTAAGGAAGTACCTGAACGCACACTAGCGCCACCAGCCACCTATTTCTTTTTATTATAAACATAAACAAAGGAATTTACAAAAAAAAAACATTTGCCCTACTATAAGGTTTTTTAAATAGGTACATCTGTAATAGTTTTATTTTGTATACCTACCGAGTTTAGACACTAGACAAGATACTATGCGAAATCAGGTAGGTACTAGGTATGGGTGACCACCAAGAGCTACTTCGCATCACTGTCTGAACTATATATCCTTGTAAATATTCCTCCGCGAGAAAGCTGCAAACCACATTTTATCCAAAGGAAGATACTTAGCCTACCCTGCATCTATATATTACAGGCGGCAATGTTTGTTAGAAAACATAAAAAATACTTCAAAACAAAACAAGAACTAGACAATAACTATAACAGACGAAATAAAAATAAAATAATACTCCCCGATACAACCCTTACAACTGTTAGTAAAAGCCCAAAATTTAGATTAAGTAAAATATTTAATAAACTACCTGAAAACCTAAAATGCGAACCAAAAGATAATATTTTTATGAACATCTTGAAAACTATATTATTACAAAAATGCTATTATTCAACCCACGAATTTTACTCCGATGATAGTTTAAAACAAATAACCGAAAGTGTACTAGCTGACATACCATCACCTACAGACTAAGTTAGTAAGTCGGTACTCGGTACGGTACCTACCTTATCACGATGACTCTTTTATTTTATATTTTTTGTTTCTCCTTGTATAGCTGACCCTAAGAATACCTACTGCTAAGCTTTGCAAAGCTTTAACATTATGTATGTGTAACCTGCCTAGTAAATAATTGATCTGACATTTAATTTTCGATTCGTTGTTATAGTAATCTTATTAAATTCAATTATTATTTTACGAATACTTTACTACAATTACTTTTATAATAAACATGACATTGCTAAAATTAATTATAACTATAAATTTAAGTACCATAGTAAAATTACCTACTTATTATAAGCTAACAAAATCGAACTCAGACTACCTATGTAATTGTTGCGCCCTGACAGGGTTTTTATGCATTGTGTACCCACTAACACTACCTACACCTAAGAAAACTAAATGTATGCATAAAATCACAATAAATTATATGAATTATGAATTATGAATTATATAAAATCAATCTGTTACAGACGAAGTTTATGTTAGGTACCTACTACAAACTGTTACAGACGAAGTTTATGTTAGGTAGGTACCTACTACAAACTGTTACAGACGAAGTTTATGTTAGGTAGGTACCTACTACAAACTGTTACAGACGAAGTTTATGTTAGGTAGGTACCTACTACAAACTGTTACAGACGAAGTTTATGTTAGGTAGGTACCTACTACAAACTGTTACAGACGAAGTTTATGTTAGGTAGGTACCTACTACAAACTGTTACAGACGAAGTTTATGTTAGGTAGGTACCTACTACAAACTGTTACAGACGAAGTTTATGTTAGGTAGGTACCTACTACAAACTGTTACAGACGAAGTTTATGTTAGGTAGGTACCTACTACAAACTGTTACAGACGAAGTTTATGTTAGGTAGGTACCTACTACAAACTGTTACAGACGAAGTTTATGTTAGGTAGGTACCTACTACAAACTGTTACAGACGAAGTTTATGTTAGGTAGGTACCTACTACAAACTGTTACAGACGAAGTTTATGTTAGGTAGGTACCTACTACAAACTGTTACAGACGAAGTTTATGTTAGGTAGGTACCTACTACAAACTGTTACAGACGAAGTTTATGTTAGGTAGGTACCTACTACAAACTGTTACAGACGAAGTTTATGTTAGGTAGGTACCTACTACAAACTGTTACAGACGAAGTTTATGTTAGGTAGGTACCTACTACAAACTGTTACAGACGAAGTTTATGTTAGGTAGGTACCTACTACAAACTGTTACAGACGAAGTTTATGTTAGGTAGGTACCTACTACAAACTGTTACAGACGAAGTTTATGTTAGGTAGGTACCTACTACAAACTGTTACAGACGAAGTTTATGTTAGGTAGGTACCTACTACAAACTGTTACAGACGAAGTTTATGTTAGGTAGGTACCTACTACAAACTGTTACAGACGAAGTTTATGTTAGGTAGGTACCTACTACAAACTGTTACAGACGAAGTTTATGTTAGGTAGGTACCTACTACAAACTGTTACAGACGAAGTTTATGTTAGGTAGGTACCTACTACAAACTGTTACAGACGAAGTTTATGTTAGGTAGGTACCTACTACAAACTGTTACAGACGAAGTTTATGTTAGGTAGGTACCTACTACAAACTGTTACAGACGAAGTTTATGTTAGGTAGGTACCTACTACAAACTGTTACAGACGAAGTTTATGTTAGGTAGGTACCTACTACAAACTGTTACAGACGAAGTTTATGTTAGGTAGGTACCTACTACAAACTGTTACAGACGAAGTTTATGTTAGGTAGGTACCTACTACAAACTGTTACAGACGAAGTTTATGTTAGGTAGGTACCTACTACAAACTGTTACAGACGAAGTTTATGTTAGGTAGGTACCTACTACAAACTGTTACAGACGAAGTTTATGTTAGGTAGGTACCTACTACAAACTGTTACAGACGAAGTTTATGTTAGGTAGGTACCTACTACAAACTGTTACAGACGAAGTTTATGTTAGGTAGGTACCTACTACAAACTGTTACAGACGAAGTTTATGTTAGGTAGGTACCTACTACAAACTGCCCAATGGTTTTATTGTAAATTCCAGGTAATAATAAAATAGTTTTCAATCGAAGTACAACTTCATAAGTGCGCCTAGTGCCGCCGGAAAAAATCAGTAGAAGCTGATCAAAAGATCTTTGAGCAATGGGCTATATTTTTGGTGGGATTTCATTGGATTGTTCAAAAGTTAGGCATGAAATTGAAAATCTAAGCGATTACTCAAATAACACCTTAGTCTGGCTACGTTATTCAAAAAAAAAATATGCGGTTCTTTTATTTTTAGAAGTCAGTTAATTTTAATACTAGCGGTCCGCCCCGACTTTGCACGGGTATATTCTTTAGCCTATTTTCATCAGGGATAATGTAACATTCCAATACGTAGAGAAAGATTTTATCAAATCGGCCCAGTTATTTTTCTTTTTTCCTTTTGGAGCCTATTCAATTTAAACAAACAACCAAATCTTTCCTCTTTAAAATATTACTAGCTGATCAGCCCGCGATTTCATTTGCGTGGACTTTAGTAATGTAATGACCTTAATGTTGGTTTCCATGTCAACTATCAACGCCAAAGTCTTACAACCAATCCTTTACGATTTTAAAGTTATTCTGAGAAAACATTTAAATCCCTCCATGTGTAAATTTCCAAAAATCCATAGGTACTTAGCCTAGGTACGTCCTAAAAGGAAACCCCATGCAAAATTCAGCTTCATAGCTCTTGCAGTTACAGAGATCTCTTGATATGCCACCCAGTTACAGAGATCTCTTGATATGCCACCCAGTTACAGAAATCTCTTGATATGCCACCCAGTTACAGAGATCTCTTGATATGCCACCCAGTTACAGAGATCTCTTGATATGCCACCCAGTTACAGAGATCTCTTGATATGCCACCCAGTTACAGAGATCTCTTGATATGCCACCCAGTTTTCTCTTCTATTTTATGAAAGTAGATTTTAATTATTATCCAGATATACCTAACGTAGATAAATTATATTCCATAACTCGGCTTGTACACTCTTGTACAGACTTTTTCCCTACTTATTGTATTTTTCTCATCTAAACATTTTTACGTTCGTTACAGAAAAACTAAGGGTGTAAAATACACCTTTTTCTTGATTTTGGCATTTTGACTCTCGCCGCTCAAACTAAAATATGTTTTTATCACGTTTTTAACGTCATAAAACAAACCATAGGTAAGGTACCATTAAAATAAATCTGAAAGTCTGAATGTTTGTTTTGTTACCATAATATATATCTCCGGAGCTATACTTATCTTATTTAGATGGAATGTGGTACGTAGATAGTTTACATTCTAGAATAACACATAGGTTAATCTAATTTTGCAAAATTAGCCTCTCAGGGGTTAAAAAGAATGGTAAAGTTTCAACAGAAAAATATTAGTTCTAGGTTATTCTCCCAAAACTATAACGATACTAATGATACTAATGATACTAATGATACTAATGGTGTAAATGAACGTTAGTAACTAGATTATGCATTTTCTCTTATAATATTATAATAATGTTAATCTGTGAAGGTAAAACGTATTACTTACTAGGTAATTATACTTTTTTGAAATCAACGATAGCTGATATTATGTCAGCCTATCGCGGTGGTTTTTTTCGGTTTGAATCATCGACTTTATACCCATTACCCATTAGGTTTGAAGAGTAAAAGTTAAACTATTGAGAATAATTAAAATAAAACAACTATTTTCCGTTTTCGGCTTGCCGTTGAGTTTCGAGACACCCTGTATAAGTACCTAGACACCGTTCTTCCTTATTTGTCGGTGCGTCTTTAAAAATTTTTGTTTAGAGTCTAAACAAAAAACAAGATCCGCCAAGTGCGAGTGTAACTCGCGCGCCGAGGGTTTCAAACATTTGCCAATTATTTGGACAATCAATTTTCCGTCTTTTTTCGAATGGCAATATTTTGAAAAGTACGAAACCTACAGCAATTTCGAAAACTGTTTTAAAATTTACATAACAATGCCTTTCATTTGATAAACCAATAGGTAGATAGCCCCCTTTCGATAAAAGATATCCCCCTATTCGACCATTCTCAATGTTTTTTTTTTTTTTTTAAATGGTCTTTTTTACAGACTTTTCTATATTTTCCTGTAAAATATAGATCCCTATATACAAACGCCTAATACATTGTACATGGATCGGTCATCAATCTTCGGAGATAGGAGGGGGGAGAATGGTAAATTTTTCAACTTTTTTTGAAATATTTTAAAAAGTATGAAACTACAGAAATTTCAAAAAGTGTTTTAAATAGGCCAAAACGATACCTTTCATTTGATATGCCATTTGGGTAGGTACCCCCTTTTGAAAAAAAAACCCCCTTTTTGACCATTTTCAAAAACTATTATTATTACAGACTTCTCTATATTTTTCCTGTAAAATATAGATCGATATCTACAAACGCCTAATACATTGTACATGGATTGGTCTGCAATCTTCGGAGATAGGGGGGGGGGGGGGGGGGAATGGTCAATTTTTCGTCTTTTTTTGAAATATTTCAAAAAGTATGAAACTTACAGAAATTTTAAAAAGTGTTTTGAGATGGTCAAAACGATGCCTTTCATTTGATACAACACTTGGGTAGGTAAGGTCCTTTTGAAAAAAAATTCCCCTCCTTTTTGACCATTTTTCAAAAACTATTATTTTTACAGACTTCTCTATATTTTTCCTGTAAAATATAGATTGATATCTACAAACGCCTACTACATTGTGTATGGATCAGTCTTCGGAGATAGGGGGGGGGGGGAAAGGTCAATTTTTCGACTTTTTTTGAAATATTTCAAAAAGTATAAAATTTACAGAAATTTCAAAAAGTGTTTTGAAATGGTCAAAACGATACCTTTCATCTGATATCCCACATGGGGAGGTACACCCCCTTTTGAAAAAAATTATCCCCCCTTTTTGACCATTTTTCAAAAACTATTATTATTACAGACTTCTCTATATTTTTCCTGTAAAATATAGATTGACAAACGCCTGATACATTGTACGTGGATCGGTCTGCAATCTTCGGAGATAGGGGGGGGGGGGGGGAAAGGTCAATTTTTCGACTTTTTTTTAAATATTTCAAAAAGTATGAAACTTACAAAAATTTTAAAAAGTGTTTTGAGATGATCAAAACGATGCCTTTCATTTGATACCACACTTGGGTAGGTACCCCTCCTTTTGAAAAAAATTTCCCCTCCTTTTTGACCATTTTTCAAAAACTATTATATATACAGACTTCTCTATATTTTTCCTGTAAAATATAGATTGATATCTACAAACGCCTACTACATTGTATATGGATCAGTCTGCAATCTTCGGAGATAGGGGGGGGGGAAAGGTCAATTTTTCGACTTTTTTTGAAATATTTCAAAAAGTATGAAACTTACAGAAATTTCAAAAAGTGTTTTGAAATGGTCAAAATGATACCTTTCATTTGATACCCCACATGGGGAGGTACCCCCCTTTTTAAAAAAAATTCCCCCCTTTTTGACCATTTTTCAAAAACTATTATTATTACAGACTTCTCTATATTTTTCCTGTAAAATATAGATTGATATCTACAAACGCCTACTACATTGTATATGGATCAGTCTGCAATCTTCGGAGATAGGGGGGGGGGAAAGGTCAATTTTTCGACTTTTTTTGAAATATTTCAAAAAGTATAAAATTTACAGAAATTTCAAAAAGTGTTTTGAAATGGTCAAAACGATACCTTTCATTTGATATCCCACATGGGGAGGTACCCCCCCTTTTGAAAAAATTTTCCCCCCCTTTTTGACCATTTTTCAAAAACTATTATTATTACAGACTTCTCTATATTTTTCCTGTAAAATATAGATTGATATCTACAAACGCCTGGTACATTGTACGTGGATCGGTCTGCAATCTTCGGAGATAGGGGGGGGGGGAAAGGTCAATTTTTCGACTTTTTTTGAAATATTTCAAAAAGTATAAAACTTACAAAAATTTTAAAAAGTGTTTTGAGATAGTCAAAACGATACCTTTCATTTGATATCCCTCTTGGGTAGGTACCCCCCCTTTTGAAAAAAAATTCTCCCCCTTTTTGACCATTTTTCAAAAACTATTATTATTACAGACTTTTCTATATTTTTCCTGTAAAATATAGAGCGATATCTACAAACGCCTAATACATTGTACATGGATCGGTGTGCAATCTTCGGAGATAAAATCAAAAAAAATCAAAATCAAAAATTCTTTATTTCCATAAATACAAAAATGTATACTTAGAAAAAGTCAAATTCTTAAAATAAAACACTGACACGGAAATAAAGTGATGTTTTTGATTTCTGTCGCTTCGGTGTGTAGACTAAAGTAAAGAAGCGACGAAGAAACCTTTAGCCTGTTAGTTGTTATTTTTCGAGTTGGAGCAAAACCCGTCCCAAGCTTTTTTATCTTCTAAATAATCTGATATTTTGTAGTAAGCCTTTTTGAACAGAAAAGTTTTGACAATTTGTTTGAATTTATTAATTGATAGATTTTGCAACTCACTAGGAGTTTTGTTGTAGAAGCGTATACATTGCCCTTTGAAAGATACATTTATCTTGTGAAGCCTGGTTGTGGGCACAGCGAGTTTATGTTTATTTCTAGTAATAATATTATGTATATCGCTATTTTTAGGGAAGCTTTTGATATTTTTATGAGTGTACAACAAGTTTTCATAAATATATTGACAGGGGACTGTCATTATGTTTATTTCTTTAAATTTATCACGTAGGGATTCTCTGGGACCCATATTATAGATAGCACGAACAGCCCTCTTCTGCAGCACAAATACGGTGTTAATATCTGCAGCGTTTCCCCACAGCAGTATACCATATGACATAATACTGTGGAAGTAGCTGAAATAAACAAGTCTGGATGTATCCACGTCTGTAAGAAAACGGATTTTTTTGACTGCATACGCTGCAGAACTAAGTCTCCTCGATAACTTATCTATGTGTGGGCCCCATTGAAGTTTACTATCTAAAGTGATTCCTAAGAATACGGTACTTTTAACAATTTCTAACGTTTCTCCCTTTACGTTTACATCAGCCTTAACTTGTTTAACATTAGGTAGAATAAATCTAATACATTTTGTTTTGGTTTCGTTAAGCAAAAGATTATTGACACTAAACCAATGGACTACTTTTGAGATTGCATTATTCACATCGTCAAAATTTGAACTCTGTCGTTTCATTTTAAAAATTAAAGAAGTATCATCAGCAAACAGTACAATCTCGTGATTATTCTTTACAAGATGAGGCAGGTCGTTGATATAAACTAAAAATAAGAAAGGACCGAGGATAGAACCCTGCGGTACACCCATTGTAACTACAGACCCCGCAGACCGTTTCCCATTAATCTCAACTCTCTGTATCCTATCACTCAAGTAAGACGTAAGAAGATCCAAAGAGGAGTCCATTATTCCATAGTGATGTAGTTTCCTGATTTATGTTTCATGGTGTACGCAATCGAATGGTTTTGACAAGTCGCAAAAAACGCCTATAGCATCTTGCGACTTCTCCCAAGCATCAAAAATATGCGATACTAACTCTACACCAGCATCAGTAGTTGACCTGCCGCGAGTAAACCCGAATTGTTTAAAGTGTAGCAGGTCATTGCCATTGAAATGCCTGAGCATTTGATGTAAAATAAGTTTTTCAAAAACTTTGCTGAATGTAGGCAGTACTGATATTGGTCTAAAGTTAGTGGGGTCAGATCTACAACCCGATTTAAACAGTGGGACCACTTTACTACATTTCATTAGACCAGGAAATACGCCACAATCGATAGATTCGTTGAATATTAAAGCCAGATCTGGTGCAATGGTATCTATCAATGGTTTAATAATTCTAACGGAAATGCCCCAGAGGTCTGCAGTTTTCTTTATATTTAAAAGGTTAAAGGCTTTTTTAATATCTTTTCCATCTACATAGTTGAAATTAAATTTATTTTTGCATTTTTGTACATTTTCAATGAGTAATGACTCAGCGATTATTTGAGAAGAGTTTAGACACTTTGTAGTAGAGATTGGAATGTCAGTAAAAAAGTTTTCAAATGCTTGGGCTACTTCAACATCATTTTTGATTGAGCAATCATTAACCTTTAAATTGTAATCATTAACATAGGTACTGACCTTTCCAATTTCACTATTTATTATTTTCCAAGTTGATTTTATTACATTTTCACTAGTTTTAATTTTCGAGCTAATATAATTTGACTTTGCTATTCGACAAACTTTCCTAAACATTTTTGAGTAATTTTAAACTTTTTCATTGAACTCTTGGCTAAAATTATATTGTTTTTCACTATACAGTTCATACAATTTTTGTCTACTCTTATGTATACCCAACCCACTGTTGCCCACTCACTAAAGTTAAGTTTTTCTGAGACCATGATCGATTTGGGGGTGAATATTGAATTAAATATTATAGATACGGGGGGATAGATAGGGGGGGGGGGGGTATGGTCAATTTTTCGTCTTTTTTTGAAATTTTTAAAAAAGTATGAATTTTACAGAAATTTCAAAAAGTGTTTTGAAATGTACAAAACGATACCTTTCATTTGATACCCCATTTGCCTTCCTAGGTCTCTTTTGAAATTTCAACGTCAAAATTTGTACTGAAAATATTCATTTTCATTTTTCATTTATTTATATATTTTTTTCTTGAAATCAGTAATGGCGCACGAAATGTATCATTATTTCAAGTTAATAGCTGCAGTAGTTACTGAGATATTCAAGAAAGAGCGGGGACGGACAGAGCGAGACCATAAGGGTTTCAAAACCGATCTTTGAAACCCTAAAAAACTATAAATCGCAGTTTGCTCCGCCGTTAACACTCCTGTCTCCTCTTACTCTTGACTATCGACTGCTTCAAACCCCACGAACACTCTTAAATTATAACCCGATTGGTCACTAAAAACCGAATACCTACTGACCTCCGCAAAGCCGTTGGTTGCGACCGCGCCTGCTAGACCCCTAAGTAATATAAACCAGGGCCCCACAAACTCACGGTGCGCCCCTGCAAGTTTTATTTGAATTCATTCAGTATGTACTTTCGCCGTTATGCGTGGCCAATATACAGAATTATTTAAGTACCTACAACGATAGCAAAGCCGCAGGCAAATGTTAGTTAGTAATACAATTCACAAAACAACAGCACTGGGTGCCTGCCTATAACTCCATTCTCCAGGCGGAATGTGTGGGTATAATCCAGGCTGCGACCGCGGTACTGTACTACGAAGAAAGGTGACTGACCAAAATATCAGGATCCTCTCGGACAGCGCGGCAGTACTACAGGCTCTGAACAAGAGAGAACACAACTCGGGGCTGACCATACAGTGCCACCACCTGCTAGAACAAGTAAGCATGTCCAATAGAGTTACTCTACAATGGATAAAAGGACACAGCGGATCCAGAGGTAACGACGGAGCTGATGCACTGGCGAGGAGAAGTTCACAATCGCAACCGATAGGGCCCGAGCCAATAATTCCCATTCAATTCGCCATCCCGCCACCGCGCACCGCATGGACCGGCGCGCGGCGATACTCTGTGGTCGCCATCCCGCCACCGCGCACCGCATGGACCGGCGCGCGGCGATACTCTGTGGTCGCCATCCCGCCACCGCGCACCGCATGGACCGGCGCGCGCGGCGATACTCTGTGGTCGCCATCCCGCCACCGCGCACCGCATGGACCGGCGCGCGGCGATACTCTGTGGTCGCCATCCCGCCACCGCGCACCGCATGGGCCGGCGCGCGGCGATACTCTGTGGTCGCCATCCCGCCACCGCGCACCGCATGGGCCGGCGCGCGGCGATACTCTGTGGTCGCCATCCCGCCACCGCGCACCGCATGGGCCGGCGCGCGGCGATACTCTGTGGTCGCCATCCCGCCACCGCGCACCGCATGGACCGGCGCGCGGCGATACTCTGTGGTCGCCATCCCGCCACCGCGCACCGCATGGACCGGCGCGCGGCGATACTCTGTGGTCGCCATACTGGTGTGGTACTCGTGGTCCGTTCCCAGCGATACGCAAGACATGTCAGATCGACGCAGTTCTGAAACGGCGGCGCTGTCATCACTGAACCAATCTCCGCCATAAATTCAATTGTATCGCGTTGTGTTTTAAACAATTCGCCCATAAAGTGTACTAATTTGATCCCTTCGAAAGGGCCCAGTGGTCACTTGCGTGGAACGAATCAACAAAGGGTCATTACAATAAATTACTTGGCTTTGTCCAGTCGGCTAAACGGAGTGTGGGGCGCACTCAAAAAGTGGCGCTATCGGGGATCGGTAGAGTCGAAAGTGCGGTGGGGGTCCATCAATGCCATCATTAGAAATTCAGAGAGGCTATTGTCCAAGAGTTTTATTGTGTTATTTAATAAAGGGTTCAAATCTCGGTAGCTTATGTTGTGGAGCCCGGTAGCGACGGCGCAGCGGCGTGGTGAGGGCGCTGCCGCGGCGTGGCGGGGGCGCTGCCGCGGCGTGGCGGGGGCGCTGCCGCGGCGTGGCGGGGGCGCTGCCGCGGCGTGGCGGGGGCGCTGCCGCGGCGTGGCGGGGGCGCTGCCGCGGCGTGGTGAGGGCGCTGCCGCGGCGTGGCGGGGGCGCTGCCGCGGCGTGGCGGGGGCGCTGCCGCGGCGTGGTGAGGGCGCTGCCGCGGCTTAGCGAGGGCGCGCTCGCGTCTCCGCCACGCGCGCGCGGTGGGCGCGCTCGCGTCTCCGCCACGCGCGCGGTGGGCGCGCTCGCGTCTCCGCCACGCCTTGCAAACAAAGGATAACTCTGACATAGAGTGGGTGCACAGGACAGTACCTGTAACTCTGACATAGAGTGGGTGCACAGGACAGTACCTGTAACTCTGACATAGAGTGGGTGCACAGGACAGTACCTGTAACTCTGACATAGAGTGGGTGCACAGGACAGTACCTGTAACTCTGACATAGAGTGGGTGCACAGGACAGTACCTGTAACTCTGACATAGAGTGGGTGCACAGGACAGTACCTGTAACTCTGACATAGAGTGGGTGCACAGGACAGTACCTGTAACTCTGACATAGAGTGGGTGCACAGGACAGTACCTGTAACTCTGACATAGAGTGGGTGCACAGGACAGTACCTGTAACTCTGACATAGAGTGGGTGCACAGGACAGTACCTGTAACTCTGACATAGAGAGGGTGCACAGGACAGTACCTGTAACTCTGACATAGAGTGGGTGCACAGGACAGTACCTGTAACTCTGACATAGAGTGGGTGCACAGGACAGTACCTGTAACTCTGACATAGAGAGGGTGCACAGGACAGTACCTGTAACTCTGACATAGAGTGGGTGCACAGGACAGTACCTGTAACTCTGACATAGAGAGGGTGCACAGGACAGTACCTGTAACTCTGACATAGAGTGGGTGCACAGGACAGTACCTGTAACTCTGACATAGAGAGGGTGCACAGGACAGTACCTGTAACTCTGACATAGAGTGGGTGCACAGGACAGTACCTGTAACTCTGACATAGAGTGGGTGCACAGGACAGTACCTGTAACTCTGACATAGAGTGGGTGCACAGGACAGTACCTGTAACTCTGACATAGAGTGGGTGCACAGGACAGTACCTGTAACTCTGACATAGAGAGGGTGCACAGGACAGTACCTGTAACTCTGACATAGAGTGGGTGCACAGGACAGTACCTGTAACTCTGACATAGAGTGGGTGCACAGGACAGTACCTGTAACTCTGACATAGAGAGGGTGCACAGGACAGTACCTGTAACTCTGACATAGAGTGGGTGCACAGGACAGTACCTGTAACTCTGACATAGAGTGGGTGCACAGGACAGTACCTGTAACTCTGACATAGAGTGGGTGCACAGGACAGTACCTGTAACTCTGACATAGAGAGGGTGCACAGGACAGTACCTGTAACTCTGACATAGAGTGGGTGCACAGGACAGTACCTGTAACTCTGACATAGAGTGGGTGCACAGGACAGTACCTGTAACTCTGACATAGAGAGGGTGCACAGGACAGTACCTGTAACTCTGACATAGAGTGGGTGCACAGGACAGTACCTGTAACTCTGACATAGAGTGGGTGCACAGGACAGTACCTGTAACTCTGACATAGAGAGGGTGCACAGGACAGTACCTGTAACTCTGACATAGAGTGGGTGCACAGGACAGGTATCTATATACCTGATCTATGAATGGGTGACTGTTTGTGTTATGTTTTGGTAAGTGTGAGGATTGTGTGGGGGGTACTCCTGAAATTTCCCGAAGTGAAAAAGAGGTCGCCATTCCATTGTATGTCACCTTCGACGGTGACATTAACATATCGTTATAATATCTAGCCGGTACATGTTTATTTATCGCTGCAGTCCGGCTGACCGGCGCGCGACAAAGGGCCCGCTGACCTCGGGTCGTACAGACCGCTGTAGTCCGGCTGACCGGCGCGCGACAAAGGGCCCGCTGACCTCGGGTCGTACAGACCGCTGTAGTCCGGCTGACCGGCGCGCGACAAAGGGCCCGCTGACCTCGGGTCGTACAGACCGCTAAATTTTACGACGAGGGTGAAAAAGGGTCCAAATATATATGGAAACGTGAGATTTTCGTCGATAGCGGTATATTGGCATTGGCATGTAGCGGCTATCTGGCATGTAGCGTCTATCTGGCATGTAGCGACTATCTGGCATGTAGCGTCTATCTGGCATGTAGCGGCTATCTGGCATGTAGCGGCTATCTGGCATGTAGCGGCTATCTGGCATGTAGCGGCTATCTGGCATGTAGCGGCTATCTGGCATGTAGCGGCTATCTGGCATGTAGCGGCTATCTGGCATGTAGCGGCACATGGCATGTAGCGGCTATCTGGCGCGGCACATGGCATGTAGCGGCTATCTGGCGCGGCACATGGCATGTAGCGGCTATCTGGCGCGGCACATGGCATGTAGCGGCTATCTGGCGCGGCACATGGGGAAATCAGATTTTGTTGTAAATTAAGGTTTCTAGAAGATTTTTGGTGTCGAAGTCAATGATATAGTAAAACATCATTGGTCGAAGTGATATTTTGGGGAACGTAGATATTCCGAGCAAGCCGAAGGAACACGAGGGTTTTATGTCTAGAACTTGTTGTCGTTTCACTTTAGGCCCTTTGTCGGAAAATACATACAAGTCGATAAGCTAATGTAGTGAAAATACATACAAGTCGATAAGCTAATGTAGTGAAAATACATACAAGTCGATAAGCTAATGTAGTGAAAATACATACAAGTCGATAAGCTAATGTAGTGAAAATACATACAAGTCGATAAGCTAATGTAGTGAAAATACATACAAGTCGATAAGCTAATGTAGTGATCATACATACAAGTCGATAAGCTAATGTAGTGAAAATACATACAAGTCGATAAGCTAATGTAGTGAAAATACATACAAGTCGATAAGCTAATGTAGTGAAAATACATACAAGTCGATAAGCTAATGTAGTGAAAATACATACAAGTCGATAAGCTAATGTAGTGAAAATACATACAAGTCGATAAGCTAATGTAGTGAAAATACATACAAGTCGATAAGCTAATGTAGTGAAAATACATACAAGTCGATAAGCTAATGTAGTGAAAATACATACAAGTCGATAAGCTAATGTAGTGAAAATACATACAAGTCGATAAGCTAATGTAGTGATCATACATACAAGCCGATAAGCTAATGTAGTGAAAATACATAGGTACATTAGTAGTGAATGTAGGGTGCGTAGTGTGCCCCCTACAATCCTATAAGTAGTTGGTGTTTGATAGTTAAAAGAGTTTTGTAAAGTTTCACGGTTTAATCGTACGTTATGTTTTTTTTTTTTTTTTAAATCTTTTATTAATTTTATACAGGGTTTTAAATGATTATGTCACCCTTATGAACTAATTCTTAAATTACTAATTATATTATGATCTTTCTTTAAGAACTGCATGGTATATTTCTATCAGCGCCCTGGTATCCAGGGACACTGGTTCTGAAAGGATGATGTTGCAGCCTCCTACCTTCCAGAAGACATGGTGATCATCAAACAATCTATGACGAATTTCTTCGCCCCACGCACACTCCATTAAAATGTGGTAAACATCTTCAATTGTGCCACATCGATTGCAATTAGGTGACTCAGATTTGCCTATCATAAACCCAAACATATTTAATGGAACATGCCCAGAGCGAAGCCGTGCAGCTGTTACAATTTCGTTCCTACCCATGTCGGCCCTCGAGAACCACGGAGAACGCAGCAATGATGGTTGAACTGTTTTATACCAAATGCCTTTACTCAATGATCTCTCATCGAAGTATTCAGACCAACTATCAAACGCATTATTATTTATATCTGGAATCAAATCAGTGTAGTTAGGAAGGCAGTTGAATATTACTCCATCAACAGCTGCATCTTTCGCGAGGTTATCAACTTCTTCGTTTCCCGCTAGACCAACATGAGACGGAATCCACTGGATTTTAATTAATTTGTTCATGCTCCTTATTCGACTTAAACTATTTAATACATTATAAGCTATTGGAATGCCTCTAAAGCTAGACCCAGACACACAACGGTTTAAGTGAAACATGGCGCTCTTACAATCAGTAAAAATTACAAATTTATCGAAATTTATAGATTCGACATAAGACAAAGCTTCTAATAAAGCTATAAATTCCAAATTCATTATACAAATCTTAGCTTGTATTAAAAACTTTACGCTGTGTCCCGTCTCCGCATCTAAAAAAGCTGACCCTCTTCTTTGGTCCGTCATAGATCCATCTGAAAATATTCTATAGTATCCTGAGTAGGTACTCGATAAATAATTAACACATTTAAATTGAACATCTAAAGGGTTATAACATCTTTTCGGTTTATCTATAGTATGAATATTAAGCTCCAATACATCAGTCAGTTTGATACTACTTACCCATGTATTCATACTAAACATTTCCAATTGTATACTACTATTAAACTTACAAGTACAAAGGGAGTTATGGACCGTCACTAACAAAGGAATCTTTTTTCTACGCCAATAAGGTAATCTCACTAAAAGGGACAGCTCGTCGAGCAAGTCACCAATAACATTATCACGTATTGACTTAGATTTAAGCCAATACTTTGACGCTAAATATTTCCTACGCACAAACAGAGGAGCTATACAAAGTTCCGACTCCATCACATGTATAGGCGTACTCTTAATGAATCCTCCTATGAGACGTAAAAACTTGTTTTGTAGTATATCTAATCTATTAATTCTAGAGCGGCAACAGTTATCAAACAGGAAACTTGCGTAATCAATGCGACTGCGAACAATAGATAGATATAAGCGTCTCAAATGTATAGGGTGGATGCCCCATGATGAGCCTGTCAATATTTTAAATATGTTAATAAATTTTAAACATTTTTCATAAATTTCATTAATATGTTTTGTCCATCTTAGACCTCTGTCCAACCATAATCCCAAATATTTAACATATTCTACAACTTCTACTGATGTGTTGTTTATTTCTATATGCAAATTATTCACGAAGAAACCACGTTTAAAAATACATATTCTAGTTTTATGGGGTGAAATATCTAAACCTAAATTAGCTAAGAGGGAACACAATATTTTTAAATTATGTTTCATTTTATCTTCTCCTTCATAAATATTTTTACATTGATTATAAATTACGAAATCATCCGCGTACTGCGATATATATATATTGTTTTCCATTGCCTTACAAATATCTATTGTTATTATATTAAATAGGAGGGGCGATATGGGGTCCCCTTGGGCTAATCCCATCCCAGTAACTCGTGTCAAAAAAGTACTACCAATATTTATTTGTAACTTTCTTTCTCTGAGGAAATTCCATAAGTATTGGCATATCTTTGGGCCAACCCTAATTCTGTTTAATGAAGCTAACAGTACCGTTATATCTACATTGTTATATGCATTTAAAATATCTATAAAGCATCCTATTGTAATCATATCCTTAGAAAATCCATTTTGGATTCTACATACCAGACTACTTAGATTGTCTATACATGACTTACTTTTCCTAAATCCAGTCATGTTCAAAGAAAACATATTATTGTGTTCCAAAAACCACTCTATTCTCTTATTTAAAATTGAATGAAACATCTTACATAAGCACGACAGTAAAGAGATAGGTCTTAGCGACGAAACTTCATTAGGATCACGACCTGGTTTTACGATAGGTACTATATTAACCGTTCGCCACTGCATAGGTACAAAACCAGCCGACAGAAATCTATTATATAATAATAAAAGTAAACGCTTACCATTCTTCGGTAGATGTTTTATCATGGAATACGTAATATCATCACATCCAGGAGATGTATCCTTTGATTTAATACACGCCTCGAGCTCGTGAAGGGAGATATCAATATCTAATTGTGAATAAAAATCTGAAAATGTCGGCTGATTAGGGGTAACATAGGCTGGTGCTAGGGAATTAAGTAAATTTGACGCTTGTACTTCACTGATGTGTTGTTGGCTATAACTTCGACCTTTAACCCATCTCATATGCTGCCACATCTGTGACGAAGACGTTTTTTCATTAACAGATGTACAGAACTCCTGCCAATACTTACTTTTCGCTTCGCTTATTAATTTATGCGCTTCATTTATTTTTGAATTTAAAACGTCCATATTCGAAGGGGTAGGGTTTTTTCTAAACTTTGACAATGCTAATCTTCTTATAGCAACTGCTCGCGATAATTCGCTATTCCAGTATGGCTTAGGCTTAAATTTAGAGTCAGGGTTTTGATTAATCTTTTTTAATGGAATATGAATATCAGCTGCTAAATTTAAATAGTCCAAAAACAAATCATAAAATGTTTGATTATCTGATGGGATTTCTATTGTATTAAACATATCACATAAACATGAATTGTAACTTTTCCAGTCGGCTTCTTTGTAATTTCTTTTATTTATAGATTTATTAGGCGAATGATAGCTCGTACTTATTTTTAAAATAAGATGGTCACTACCTAGATTTTCTTGTAGAACTGTCCAATTAAATTCAATTGCAATATCCGTCGTGGCTAAGGATAAATCGGGAGAAGTCTTCTGCAGGTGTCCGTCCACTAACTTGACACGAGTATTACGGCCGTCATTCAGGACTACATACCTACCATCTATGATTGCATCAAATAAATAATTTCCTTTAGTATCAGTTTTAGACGACCATGACGAATGATGGACGTTAAAATCTCCGAGTATAAGGGTACGATTACCAAAAATAGATAGTAGTTCCATAAAATCGTTAAATGTCGGATTCGAAGATTGCGGTATATATATAGATATAATATTTTCTAAATTTTTACAATTAAAAACTTTAACACAAATAATCTCAATGCTGCGATTACGTAATGTTAATTGGTGTACTTGCGACTGGACAGATTTATGAATAAATATGGCCACGCCCCCACCGTGTGAGTCACGGTCATCTCGATAGATATTGTATTGACTTACCCTAAACGAGCTGTCTTCTGCTAACCATGTTTCACTTATACAAGCAACGTGTGCTTTTTCTTGCACTAATAATTGCTCAAATGGGATACGTTTATTCCTAATACTTTGGGCATTCCACTGTAAAATATTCAGTTTAATAATGGGTGTATTAAACATTATACTTAAATATTCCGGAGAGTAAATCAGCAATGGGCCAATCCGAAACATTTTTTACTACCACCGTAATAAGCCACTCTACACATAACTTAAAAACACTCATAATCTTTGATTGCAAGTCACTACTTTTCAAAAATATAATTTCCTTGATCCTGGATATAAGCTCGCTAAAGGAAGAATTCTTCTCTGTATTTTTTTCTTGTCGCAGAGGTTCATTTTCGTGGACTTTTTCTTGCAGCACATTCCATTCCAATGGTTCACTCCAATCATTTTTGTTCTTGTACTGTCTTTTCTTCATCACACTTCTAGGTAAAATAACACTTTTATCGGACTGCGCATCTGATGGTTCTGTTCTTGTACTAGGGCCCGGGATGGGTATAAATTCTGCTCCCTTAGTTTGCGTAACTATCTGAGTCTTTGACCTCTGATTACTTTTAACAGCTGGTATGATGATAGGTGATTCAGCATAGATATGAGCCGCTTTGCTGTAGGTACAATTATGTTCAGCCATGATCACTCTTATCTGTCTTTCCTTCAAATAAACTGGGCACGTTTTTGACATAGATATATGTGGTCCTGAGCAATTCACACATTTAAATATTTTAGGGTCACATGATTCATGATCTCCGCTACATTTTGGGCATACCTCTCTTCGGACATTACAAGTCTTTGCAGTGTGTCCTAGTGCCCAGCATTTGAAACACTGTGTCACAGGGTACACGTAGGGCTCAATAATAATTTTCACTCCATGTACATAAACAAAAGTAGGTAGGCAGCTGCCTTTGAAGCAAAAGCGTACGGACTCCGATGGACTCCACTTTCTGTCTTTATCATCTTTGTCTCGACTTCGACGAGACAGTCTCTTTAATGATATTAGCTCCACAGATTCAGGACAGGTTATATTTTCCATTATCTCCTCATCTTTTAACTCCATATCAACATCTTTCATGACGCCATAAGAGTAACTCACTTCCGATGATTTAGTAAATCTCCATCCTTTATTATTCAAAGCGTCGATGGAAAGGAGATCATAAATACTCTTTTCTTCGACAAACGTAACTCTTACTTTATATGGGTTCATATATTTAATATTGACGATATCAATTAACTTTATGTCTTTAAATAGTCTCGCCAAAGCGAATTGCTTTGGCAAGGGCTCATCACTTGAAATGTAAATCTCTTTTTTTCTTTCATTTTCTGAATTTTTCTTCTGTCTTTTTGTTCTTTCAACTGTCTGCCAATTATCAATACTATTCTCTTTCTGCTGGTCTTCGTAAGTACGTTTTACACTTGTATTATCTGTAATCTCTTCTTCTATTTCTATATCTACTGTATAAACATCACTATCGCAAACTTCCATTGTTGTTAACGAGCGCGCGAAGACGCGCCCGGCCGGGTAGCAACACCAAGCCGGGCTTATCACAACGCGCAGCAAAGGAATGCACTCAACTCGTAACCACGTTCGCCTCGCACGGTTACCGCGGCGAGGACGTTATGTTTTGTGTTTTGTTTTGTTATGGTCGCGAGTGTACGCCGTGACGTGTTGTCCAAAGGACAGTTGTTATGGTCGCGAGTGTACGCCGTGACGTGTTGTCCAAAGGACAGTTGTTATGGTCGCGAGTGTACGCCGTGACGTGTTGTCCAAAGGACAGTTGTTATGGTCGCGAGTGTACGCCGTGACGTGTTGTCCAAAGGACAGTTGTTATGGTCGCGAGTGTACGCCGTGACGTGTTGTCCAAAGGACAGTTGTTATGGTCGCGAGTGTACGCCGTGACGTGTTGCCCAAAGGACAGTTGTTATGGTCGCGAGTGTACGCCGTGACGTGTTGTCCAAAGGACAGTTGTTATGGTCGCGAGTGTACGCCGTGACGTGTTGTCCAAAGGACAGTTGTTATGGTCGCGAGTGTACGCCGTGACGTGTTGTCCAAAGGACAGTTGTTATGGTCGCGAGTGTACGCCGTGACGTGTTGCCCAAAGGACAGTTGTTATGGTCGCGAGTGTACGCCGTGACGTGTTGTCCAAAGGACAGTTGTTATGGTCGCGAGTGTACGCCGTGACGTGTTGTCCAAAGGACAGTTGTTATGGTCGCGAGTGTACGCCGTGACGTGTTGTCCAAAGGACAGTTGTTATGGTCGCGAGTGTACGCCGTGACGTGTTGTCCAAAGGACAGTTGTTATGGTCGCGAGTGTACGCCGTGACGTGTTGTCCAAAGGACAGTTGTTATGGTCGCGAGTGTACGCCGTGACGTGTTGTCCAAAGGACAGTTGTTATGGTCGCGAGTGTACGCCGTGACGTGTTGTCCAAAGGACAGTTGTTATGGTCGCGAGTGTACGCCGTGACGTGTTGTCCAAAGGACAGTTGTTATGGTCGCGAGTGTACGCCGTGACGTGTTGTCCAAAGGACAGTTGTTATGGTCGCGAGTGTACGCCGTGACGTGTTGCCCAAAGGACAGTTGTTATGGTCGCGAGTGTACGCCGTGACGTGTTGTCCAAAGGACAGTTGTTATGGTCGCGAGTGTACGCCGTGACGTGTTGTCCAAAGGACAGTTGTTATGGTCGCGAGTGTACGCCGTGACGTGTTGTCCAAAGGACCTGTTGTTATGGTCGCGAGTGTACGCCGTGACGTGTTGTCCAAAGGACAGTTGTTATGGTCGCGAGTGTACGCCGTGACGTGTTGTCCAAAGGACAGTTGTTTGCGACTGAATGTAATAAGCCTGAGAAACACGTCATAACGTAAACTGCTGACCCGCGGGAACATGTCACTCTGTATGGTATGCAAACTGCTGACCCGCGGGAACATGTCACTCTGTATGGTATGCAAACTGCTGACCCGCGGGAACATGTCACTCTGTATGGTATGCAAACTGCTGACCCACGGGAACATGTCACTCTGTATGGTATGCAAACTGCTGACCCGCGGGAACATGTCACTCTGTATGGTATGCAAACTGCTGACCCGCGGGAACATGTCACTCTGTATGGTATGCAAACTGCTGACCCGCGGGAACATGTCACTCTGTATGGTATGCAAACTGCTGACCCGCGGGAACATGTCACTCTGTATGGTATGCAAACTGCTGACCCGCGGGAACATGTCACTCTGTATGGTATGCAAACTGCTGACCCGCGGGAACATGTCACTCTGTATGGTATGCAAACTGCTGACCCGCGGGAACATGTCACTCTGTATGGTATGCAAACTGCTGACCCGCGGGAACATGTCACTCTGTATGGTATGCAAACTGCTGACCCGCGGGAACATGTCACTCTGTATGGTATGCAAACTGCTGACCCGCGGGAACATGTCACTCTGTATGGTATGCAAACTGCTGACCCGCGGGAACATGTCACTCTGTATGGTATGCAAACTGCTGACCCGCGGGAACATGTCACTCTGTATGGTATGCAAACTGCTGACCCGCGGGAACATGTCACTCTGTATGGTATGCAAACTGCTGACCCGCGGGAACATGTCACTCTGTATGGTATGCAAACTGCTGACCCGCGGGAACATGTCACTCTGTATGGTATGCAAACTGCTGACCCGCGGGAACATGTCACTCTGTATGGTATGCAAACTGCTGACCCGCGGGAACATGTCACTCTGTATGGTATGCAAACTGCTGACCCGCGGGAACATGTCACTCTGTATGGTATGCAAACTGCTGACCCGCGGGAACATGTCACTCTGTATGGTATGCAAACTGCTGACCCGCGGGAACATGTCACTCTGTATGGTATGCAAACTGCTGACCCGCGGGAACATGTCACTCTGTATGGTATGCAAACTGCTGACCCGCGGGAACATGTCACTCTGTATGGTATGCAAACTGCTGACCCGCGGGAACATGTCACTCTGTATGGTATGCAAACTGCTGACCCGCGGGAACATGTCACTCTGTATGGTATGCAAACTGCTGACCCGCGGGAACATGTCACTCTGTATGGTATGCAAACTGCTGACCCGCGGGAACATGTCACTCTGTATGGTATGCAAACTGCTGACCCGCGGGAACATGTCACTCTGTATGGTATGCAAACTGCTGACCCGCGGGAACATGTCACTCTGTATGGTATGCAAACTGCTGACCCGCGGGAACATGTCACTCTGTATGGTATGCAAACTGCTGACCCGCGGGAACATGTCACTCTGTATGGTATGCAAACTGCTGACCCGCGGGAACATGTCACTCTGTATGGTATGCAAACTGCTGACCCGCGGGAACATGTCACTCTGTATGGTATGCAAACTGCTGACCCGCGGGAACATGTCACTCTGTATGGTATGCAAACTGCTGACCCGCGGGAACATGTCACTCGTCGTTTTCTATGTATAATAAAAAATATCTATCTATGTAATGTATAATAATTATTATGTATATCAGTTATCTAGTACCCATAACACAAGCTCTGCTTAGCTTGGGGCTAGATAATGCTGTGTGAATTGTCCAGCATTATTTATTTTATTTATTTATTTATAATATAATAATGAAAAATCAAACTCAAACTTTCAACCCCATTTACCAAATTTTAATGAATATTTGAAAACATCCTGAAACATAATGATGTATGTTTATGTGTTACAGCACCAGCACCAGCACCAGCACCAGCACCAGCACCAGCACCAGCACCAGCACCAGCACCAGCACCAGCACCAGCACCAGCACCAGCACCAGCACCAGCACCAGCACCAGCACCAGCACCAGCACCAGCACCAGCACCAGCACCAGCACCAGCACCAGCACCAGCACCAGCACCAGCACCAGCACCAGCACCAGCACCAGCACCAGCACCAGCACCAGCAGCAGCACCAGCACCAGCACCAGCACCAGCACCAGCAGCAGTTCCTTAGTTGAAATAATCTTAAAGCATTCTTCAATCGTGGGCCGAGCCATTGCCGATGTGCCTCTGTGTCACCTGTGTCAACGACAACGACAATGGGGAAGCAAAATGCATTTCATTTAGTCCATCAGAATATACAAGGCTTACCCAGCAAAATCTTAGAATTAGAACTATTTTTAAATTATTTAAATGTAGATGTTATGTGCTTAACAGAACACTGGATTGTAGAAAATCAGTTACTTCCCTTTTATAATAATTATTGTTTTGCAAGTTCCTATAAAAGAAAAGCTGCAATACGTGGTGGCTCTTTGATTATAGTTAAAAATGGTGTAAAATGTAAAGAACGGAAAGATATTGTAAACCTTACTATTGAGAGGACTATTGAACTTTCATGTGTGGAACTGGAGCGGCATATCATAGTGTGTGTGTACCGCCCCCCCCCCGTGTTGACTGACAAGCAGTCTACATTGTCTACCTACATGCAGGCAGTGTTGCATTGCAGTCCTGTCGTAGGTACCTACGTACCTACCTACATCTTACTCAAACCAGTCCGTTAAAGTCGAGTTAAATCTAACAAAGTGAATATAAACAGCAACTTTCTCGACGCATCGGAATCAATCGTGCTCGCTCGGCTGTTTCCGCCGGCGCTCGGCTGTGGCTCGGCGGAGCTCGGCCCAGCTGATGGGATCTGTTGGTGTCCGTGATGGTAGCGTACACATAACCGAATTCACGTTTGTTGTTATGCCTAATATATAGCGTGTATATAGAGTATAATTAGTGTAAAAGTAAAATAAATAGCGCCTCCTTGGTTTAAGAAATAATGACCATTGTTTGTGGGTACGCCAGCATAACGTTATGCTAGCGTACACACGACCGTTCTCAAAAACGGCTTATACTATAGCAACAAAATTTATACACAATTTAGAGTATAAATAGCGTTTCAGCTATGCAAAATTTCATAATGATTGCTCTCATAGGAACAGAGATATGGAACAAGACTATAAAATAACACCTGAGCTGGCGTTATGCTAGCGTACCCATTAAAAACCGAAATACCTAGTTCCTATAGAAAACGAGGTTCTCTTAATGTAAATGTTATATTTATAAATAATGTGTGAAATCCTCCTTCTCCCAGTAGTCATACTTTATGGAAATTCGTAATCAAACACTATAAAAAGTTGATGTAAAGTTCTAGGAACAAATTTTGTTGTGGTACTGTCGCAAACAAAAAATAAGTTATTATTGAATCAATACACCGAACAATGTAGTAGATAGTAATAATTAGTCGTTTTGTTACTATAAATGAGCTGTCACGAGTATTTTTATCTATATTTAGCTTTATTTAAAGCATTTTGTAAGGTTTTGTTAATTTACCTATTTGTTCAGAAGTCACGTTTATGCGCCATCTAGCAGACCACGGCGGAACTACATTGCAACGAAGAGCAATATCCCATAATCTTCGATTTTTATTTTTAACTACTTCTACTTACATACCTATATTTTCGGATGAGATTCTTTGATTAGTTGTAACTACGAATGGAATTGCGTTTCGTTATTCCTAGATCTTGTTTGGACTCTGAGCAGTAAGCAATGTAGGTATTGGTCACAATGAAAGATAGAGAAAGATGCATGTGAATTATCCATGGAAGTGAAAGAGATAGAGATAATGCGTCGTCATGGTCGGGGCAGCAGTGCTCCGTCACTCGCGTTATTTACCTACAGTTTTCGCTCTTTCTGGGGGTTAGCGCTGCGAAGGGCCGCTCGCTGCCACAGATTATTATGATAAATTGATAATACATATACGAGTAGGTAGGTATGTCTTCTATCTGGTTGTATGATAATATAATAGAGTTCAAAGATGCCCGGGAAAACGCATTGTGCAGTGGATAAATGGATTAATAAAAAAAAGATATTAGAGATTTAGCCTTTTTAAACGGCGGCCTAAGGACGAAGAAAGTAGGTACGTTAGGTACCTACGTACTACCTCCACCTAGCCATATTTTACAATAGGTAAATTGGTACCTTACCTACCTACCTAAATTATACTAATATATAGATATTACAAATGCGAAAGTTTAGATAGATGATGTTTGTTACGTCTTCACGATTAAAATAGGTACTATTTCGGTTTTTAATGGGTACGCTAGCATAACGCCAGCTCAGGTGTTATTTTATAGTCTTGTTCCATATCTCTGTTCCTATGAGAGCAATCATTATGAAATTTTGCATAGCTGAAACGCTATTTATACTCTAAATTGTGTATAAATTTTGTTGCTATAGTATAAGCCGTTTTTGAGAACGGTCGTGTGTACGCTAGCATAACGTTATGCTGGCGTACCCACAAACAATGGTCATTATTTCTTAAACCAAGGAGGCGCTATTTATTTTACTTTTACACTAATTATACTCTATATACACGCTATATATTAGGCATAACAACAAACGTGAATTCGGTTATGTGTACGCTACCATCACGGACACGATCTGTTGCTATGTGCGCCCGCACTGGAGACAAGCGGACAGCGCAGTAACATTCATACACCATCTTGTGAAGCTTACCTTAGCTTTACATTACTTACAGTAGAGCTCTTTCGTTTACCTTCGAAATCTTAGGGTATAAACTAGCATTTACAGATCATGCATTTTCAATGACTTTATACGAGTTTTCCAAGATTTTTTCACTCAAATACACGGTATTTGGGTCCTAATCAACAATCATCAACATGAATGTTGAAATTCCTGAAAATTCTCGACAAAATACTGAAAGACCGCAAGTTGGAACAAAGAACCGCTAAACCGGCGCTGGCAGGTCCCGAGTTCCCTGTGGCGCGCGCTCCGGGCGACGACGACGGCGGCGGCGCCCTCTCCCGCGTGTGGCCGCAGGGCGCACGCACACACGCGCGCGCCCGGCACGCACGCGCGTGGCGTAACCGCCGCCGATCTGCACAAAGGAGCGCGCGCGGCTGTCGCCCCTATGCCCAGGGGCTAGGGTCCGCATTCGCGCCGCGCGCCCGCCGCCGCTTGCGCCCCTGCGCCCCGCGCTGCCGCGACCCGACCTACCTAGTGCATATGGCAGCGGGCGCGCGTCCTCAACCTTTTTGAGATACCTACTTTTTTTGTGGGAATAACAGTTTAACTTTAACAATGTTTTGCTGACGGTTATTGATTGTTGCAGTGCAGCTCGTATGTTCATAATGTTGCGCTGACGGTTATTGATTGTTGCAGTGCAGCTCGTATGTTCATAATGTTGCGCTGACGGTTATTGATTGTTGCAGTGCAGCTCGTATGTTCATAATGTTGCGCTGACGGTTATTGATTGTTGCAGCTCGTATGTTCATAATGTTGCGCTGACGGTTATTGATTGTTGCAGTGCAGCTCGTATGTTCATAATGTTGCGCTGACGGTTATTGATTGTTGCAGTGCAGCTCGTATGTTCATAATGTTGCGCTGACGGTTATTGATTGTTGCAGCTCGTATGTTCATAATGTTTTGCTGACGGTTATTGATTGTTGCAGTGCAGCTCGTATGTTCATAATGTTGCGCTGACGGTTATTGATTGTTGCAGCTCGTATGTTCATAATGTTGCGCTGACGGTTATTGATTGTTGCAGCTCGTATGTTCATAATGTTGCGCTGACGGTTATTGATTGTTGCAGCTCGTATGTTCATAATGTTTTGCTGACGGTTATTGATTGTTGCAGCTCGTATGTTCATAATGTTTTGCTGACGGTTATTGATTGTTGCAGCTCGTATGTTCATAATGTTGCGCTGACGGTTATTGATTGTTGCAGCTCGTATGTTCATAATGTTTTGCTGACGGTTATTGATTGTTGCAGCTCGTATGTTCATAATGTTTTGCTGACGGTTATTGATTGTTGCAGCTCGTATGTTCATAATGTTTTGCTGACGGTTATTGATTGTTGCAGCTCGTATGTTCATAATGTTTTGCTGACGGTTATTGATTGTTGCAGCTCGTATGTTCATAATGTTTTGCTGACGGTTATTGATTGTTGCAGCTCGTATGTTCATAATGTTTTGCTGACGGTTATTGATTGTTGCAGCTCGTATGTTCATAATGTTTTGCTGACGGTTATTGATTGTTGCAGTGCAGCTCGTATGTTCATAATGTTGCGCTGACGGTTATTGATTGTTGCAGCTCGTATGTTCATAATGTTTTGCTGACGGTTATTGATTGTTGCAGCTCGTATGTTCATAATGTTTTGCTGACGGTTATTGATTGTTGCAGCTCGTATGTTCATAATGTTTTGCTGACGGTTATTGATTGTTGCAGCTCGTATGTTCATAATGTTTTGCTGACGGTTATTGATTGTTGCAGCTCGTATGTTCATAATGTTTTGCTGACGGTTATTGATTGTTGCAGCTCGTATGTTCATAATGTTTTGCTGACGGTTATTGATTGTTGCAGCTCGTATGTTCATAATGTTTTGCTGACGGTTATTGATTGTTGCAGCTCGTATGTTCATAATGTTTTGCTGACGGTTATTGATTGTTGCAGCTCGTATGTTCATAATGTTTTGCTGACGGTTATTGATTGTTGCAGCTCGTATGTTCATAATGTTTTGCTGACGGTTATTGATTGTTGCAGCTCGTATGTTCATAATGTTTTGCTGACGGTTATTGATTGTTGCAGCTCGTATGTTCATAATGTTTTGCTGACGGTTATTGATTGTTGCAGCTCGTATGTTCATAATGTTTTGCTGACGGTTATTGATTGTTGCAGCTCGTATGTTCATAATGTTTTGCTGACGGTTATTGATTGTTGCAGCTCGTATGTTCATAATGTTGCGTTGACGGTTATTGATTGTTGCAGCTCGTATGTTCATAATGTTTTGCTGACGGTTATTGATTGTTGCAGCTCGTATGTTCATAATGTTTTGCTGACGGTTATTGATTGTTGCAGCTCGTATGTTCATAATGTTTTGCTGACGGTTATTGATTGTTGCAGCTCGTATGTTCATAATGTTGCGCTGACGGTTATTGATTGTTGCAGCTCGTATGTTCATAATGTTTTGCTGACGGTTATTGATTGTTGCAGTGCAGCTCGTATGTTCATAATGTTGCGCTGACGGTTATTGATTGTTGCAGCTCGTATGTTCATAATGTTTTGCTGACGGTTATTGATTGTTGCAGCTCGTATGTTCATAATGTTTTGCTGACGGTTATTGATTGTTGCAGTGCAGCTCGTATGTTCATAATGTTGCGCTGACGGTTATTGATTGTTGCAGCTCGTATGTTCATAATGTTGCGCTGACGGTTATTGATTGTTGCAGCTCGTATGTTCATAATTGCGTTCTTAATGCTTTCAAAGTTCTTTTTATCAATGTGGAATTGAAATAAAACTTAATTGTCAGAATTAAATTATATTAATTAAATAGCTAACTAACCTTTTGACTACAGCTTTATATATAAATCGCATGTACATATGTACTTGTAGCATAGGTACATTTACATTCTGTTCTTCGTTTGCCTAATCCTATAAATCCAAAAAGAGCGCTTAAAGAGAAAATAAAAATAAATTTTATCAAACGGAAATCAATTGTCACCAAAACAAACATCTAGGTAGGTATCTACCTACGATAAGTAGGTAGGTAAGTAATTCAGAGCGGGCCCTATTAGTACTCATACTCATCTCTGCTGTTATGTAAACTAACTGAGTTGGACCCGGCGACGGCGGCTCGGTGACGGCGGCGACGGCGGCGCGGCGGCGACGGCGGCTCGGTGACGGCGGCGACGGCGGCGGCGCGGCGGCGACGGCGGCTCGGAGACGGCGGCGACGGCGGCGGCTCGGTGACGGCGGCGACGGCTGCGCGGCAGAATTGCTAGGAAAAGGTGAAAGTTCTAGTTATAAGGATGCCCTAGAAAAAGGTTGAGGATCCCTTCGCGCTCGTTTCTGCGCGCTTGGCAACAGGCGAATGAAAGCACCACCACCTCGCAAACAGCTTTGCACCTTAACTTTTTATGTATAGAGATCAAAATCCAACGCGCTGAAACAGGTATTGATCGAAGCTCACGCGAAATGTTGTACAGGTAGGTACCTACTTAGTTATCAACTATAGAGCGGGAAGTACCTATACGTACTGTACTGTACTGTACTGTACTGTACTGTACTGTACTACCTCCTCTACCAGTATGTATAGGCGCGGGGCGCGGGGCGCGGAATAACAAGATTAATTAATTTCAAAAACAATAAAAAAGTACCTATACCTACTATATGAAATTTAATACCTATTAAATAAAATGGAGATCAGATTTAGGTATAAATAAAAATAATACTTACTTACACATTTAATAAACAGCAAAATTGACTGATTCTGCAATAATGTTATAATCTATCTATCCTTAGAATAACTATACTCTAAGTATCTATCTATCCTTAGAATAACTATACTCTAAGTATCTATCTATCCTTAGAATAACTATACTCTAAGTATCTATCAAAATAATGTTACAACTAATATTATTTATCGCTAACTGATCAGATTTAGTATACTTCTCTGTGGCGCGGTGGGCGAAGGTCTGCTTGCGACGCAGGAGGTTGCGGGTTCGATTCCCGCCTCGGGACAAATGTTTGTACGGTCTGCAGATATTTGTTCAGGGTGTTCTGGTCGTTTTCTATGTATAATAAAAAATGACTATCTATGTAATGTATAATAATTATTATGTATATCAGTTATCTAGTACCCATAACACAAGCTCTGCTTAGCTTGGGGCTAGATAATGCTGTGTGAATTGTCCAGCATTATTTATTTATTTGTCTATTTATTACAATAACTTCTAACTCGTGAAAAGCCAGGCATTTGAACGTCAGTCAGTACCAGTAGGTACCTTGCATGCATCTGCGAAAACATGCGGCAAGCCCACGACACTAGGATCCGCATCTCAGTGATGATGGTGGGAGGAGTAGGTTCGTGGAATAAGAGATTGCGCGCAACAGTTCGGCAGTACGGATCCGCATCTCAGTGATGATGGTGGGAGGAGTAGGTTCGTGGAATAAGATATTGCGCGCAATAGTTCGGCAGTACGGATCCGCATCTCAGTGATGATGGTGGGAGGAGTAGGTTTGTGGAATAAGAGATTGCGCGCAACAGTTCGGCAGTACGGATCCACATCTCAGTGATGATGGTGGGAGGAGTAGGTTCGTGGAATAAGATATTGCGCGCAACAGTTCGGCAGTACGGATCCGCATCTCAGTGATGATGGTGGGAGGAGTAGGTTCGTGGAATAAGATATTGCGCGCAATAGTTCGGCAGTACGGATCCGCATCTCAGTGATGATGGTGGGAGGAGTAGGTTTGTGGAATAAGAGATTGCGCGCAACAGTTCGGCAGTACGGATCCACATCTCAGTGATGATGGTGGGAGGAGTAGGTTCGTGGAATAAGATATTGCGCGCAACAGTTCGGCAGTACGGATCCGCATCTCAGTGATGATGGTGGGAGGAGTAGGTTCGTGGAATAAGATATTGCGCGCAATAGTTCGGCAGTACGGATCCGCATCTCAGTGATGATGGTGGGAGGAGTAGGTTCGTGGAATAAGAGATTGCGCGCAACAGTTCGGCAGTACGGATCCACATCTCAGTGATGATGGTGGGAGGAGTAGGTTCGTGGAATAAGATATTGCGCGCAACAGTTCGGCAGTACGGATCCGCATCTCGGTGATGATGGTGGGAGGAGTAGGTTCGTGGAATAAGATATTGCGCGCAATAGTTCGGCAGTACGGATCCGCATCTCGGTGATGATGGTGGGAGGAGTAGGTTCGTGGAATAAGAGATTGCGCGCAACAGTTCGGCAGTACGGATCCACATCTCAGTGATGATGGTGGGAGGAGTAGGTTCGTGGAATAAGATATTGCGCGCAACAGTTCGGCAGTACGGATCCGCATCTCGGTGATGATGGTGGGAGGAGTAGGTTCGTGGAATAAGATATTGCGCGCAATAGTTCGGCAGTACGGATCCGCATCTCGGTGATGATGGTGGGAGGAGTAGGTTCGTGGAATAAGAGATTGCGCGCAACAGTTCGGCAGTACGGATCCACATCTCAGTGATGATGGTGGGAGGAGTAGGTTCGTGGAATAAGATATTGCGCGCAACAGTTCGGCAGTACGGATCCGCATCTCGGTGATGATGGTGGGAGGAGTAGGTTCGTGGAATAAGATATTGCGCGCAATAGTTCGGCAGTACGGATCCGCATCTCAGTGATGATGGTGGGAGGAGTAGGTTCGTGGAATAAGAGATTGCGCGCAACAGTTCGGCAGTACGGATCCGCATCTCAGTGATGATGGTGGGAGGAGTAGGTTCGTGGAATAAGAGATTGCGCTCAACAGTTCGGCAGTACGGATCCGCATCTCGGTGATGATGGTGGGAGGAGTAGGTTCGTGGAATAAGATATTGCGCGCAATAGTTCGGCAGTACGGATCCGCATCTCAGTGATGATGGTGGGAGGAGTAGGTTCGTGGAATAAGAGATTGCGCGCAACAGTTCGGCAGTACGGATCCGCATCTCAGTGATGATGGTGGGAGGAGTAGGTTCGTGGAATAAGAGATTGCGCTCAACAGTTCGGCAGTACGGATCCGCATCTCGGTGATGATGGTGGGAGGAGTAGGTTCGTGGAATAAGATATTGCGCGCAATAGTTCGGCAGTACGGATCCGCATCTCAGTGATGATGGTGGGAGGAGTAGGTTCGTGGAATAAGAGATTGCGCGCAACAGTTCGGCAGTACGGATCCGCATCTCAGTGATGATGGTGGGAGGAGTAGGTTCGTGGAATAAGAGATTGCGCTCAACAGTTCGGCAGTACGGATCCGCATCTCGGTGATGATGGTGGGAGGAGTAGGTTCGTGGAATAAGAGATTGCGCGCAACACTACTTCCTAAGACTCCGCTGTCCGTCCGTCTGTCTGACTGCAGCTGCTGGTCTGTCCATCTGTCTGTTCGTACAAGTCAAGTCATCAACTCATCAGGCTGTATCTTATGAAGCTTTATAATTAGGCAGTTGAAATTTTCATAGATGATGTATTTCTGTAAGCCGCTGTACAAAAATACAAAAAAAAAACATATTTAGGGGGCCAAGCAAAAAATCACGTCTGTTATATGGGAATATAACAGACGTGATTTTTTGCTGGTTTATTGATTGCTAATGATATGGAATCTTAGACAAAATGATCAAAGGACTCGTCTTGAAGGATCTTACCACTCTGCCAAGGACTATGATCTTACCACTCTGCCAAGGACTATGATCTTACCACTCTGCCAAGGACTATGATCTTACCACTCTGCCAAGGACTATGATCTTACCACTCTGCCAAGGACTATGATCTTACCACTCTGCCAAGGACTATGATCTTACCACTCTGCCAAGGACTATGATCTTACCACTCTGCCAAGGACTATGATCTTACCACTCTGCCAAGGACTATGATCTTACCACTCTGCCAAGGACTATGATCTTACCACTCTGCCAAGGACTATGATCTTACCACTCTGCCAAGGACTATGATCTTACCACTCTGCCAAGGACTATGATCTTACCACTCTGCCAAGGACTATGATCTTACCACTCTGCCAAGGACTATGATCTTACCACTCTGCCAAGGACTATGATCTTACCACTCTGCCAAGGACTATGATCTTACCACTCTGCCAAGGACTATGATCTTACCACTCTGCCAAGGACTATGATCTTACCACTCTGCCAAAGACTATGATCTTACCACTCTGCCAAGGACTATGATCAATCGATTTTATCAGTCTGAGTATCGTTATGGCCGAGATCGCCATAAATTTTCCCCATTCCTCCCCTCCCGCTAAAAATGGCAGAATATTTTGTTTGTATGATATCACGCGAGCCTCGTCCATTGACAGCGGGTTCAATTGTCTAAGTATCCACTAGGGCGCTGGCGGCGGCGGCCCTGCGCAACGACCGGTTCCTAAGGAATGGAACCCTCCGTGCGCGAGCCTGACTCTAGCTTAGCCGTTTTGCCTCCTATTATCCTTTTCACAAAATACATAGGCCTCCCCTAATGAGCGTCATAGCGCCCTGTCCTCAGCTTGCCGCATCCAGCATCTGGCAGCAGTCTTTCGCAAATCGTCATCCCACCTGGTCGGAGGACCTACGTTTTCCGAGTCGCGGTCTCCACTCAAGAACACGTTTACCCCAGCGCATGGTCAAATTATACAAGGTCAGCCACTTACTGGTGGCACTCACACAAGCTTATCACTGTCCATGTTGTCATTTTATTGCAATAAACAGAAGTTGGGAAACAAATGTGCTAGTGGTCAATTAAAAAATAAATCAGAAACTTACAATATTGAATTATATTTGTTATATCAGTCAAAACCATAGACATAGAATTTTTTCACTGGTCAAAACAGTATTAGTTAAACGCCGTTATAACAGTAAAACGTGTCATTAGTTAAGTTTTTAATGTTATATGTATGTTAGTTTGAAGGTATATATTATTACTATCGACTGTAGCATAAGTTAAATAAGATCTGTAACTTGTCTATGGTCTGAAATAAATGATTATTATTATTAAACACGAGTTAATGTTTAAATTATTTCTAAATACAAAAACACATAGGATACATTTACACAAAATAAGGAGCTCTGGGAGTTACCATTTCCACTACTGGTAACACCAGAAAAAAGCAATCTCATAGATCATGCAGGCCATGTCCACTTCCTTTGAGGCTGCTTCTTAAAGAAGGAGTTCATTAAGAACAGCTCCTCTTTCTCAAGGAAGTTGACAAGCATTTGTCCCCTGTGATTCCTAACTCCATAAACACGCGGCCCTATTCGGGATTCGTTGCCATTCTGGGTTCTCACCTTGCCATTAAAGTCCCCCATGACAACGTTGAAGTGAGCCTTGGTGGTGTTATGCAAGGCTTTGGATATGTCTTCATACATATCCTCCACTTCATCATCCGAGTGTGCCGAGGTCGGTGCGTAGACCTGAATAACCTTCATGCTATACCGTTTGGATAGCCGAAGGATCAGGTAGGTACGCTACCCTGGTCGACACACTGGAGATTTCTTGGACGTTGCTAGAGAGGACCTTATTGACGAGGAAACCTACGCCACCCTGGGATGTTTTATCACCCTCGCGAAAGTAGAGAAGATGGCCCGAGTCTAGGGTTATGCGGTGTCCTCCCCTCTCTGCTCATCTATCACATAACCCCAGGACATGCCATTTGATGTTCTTCAGGGTCGTCCGTTGTTCTGAGGCTAATGCTTATGCATTAAAAAATTATGCATTGAAAATACACATAAAAATATATTCTTGTTCAAAACAAATTATTTTGTTTTGAACAAGAATATATTTTTATGTGTATTTTCATAATGTCAGACAAACTGTTATGTAATTATTTGTAATGATTCTTTTTGCAATAAACATCTTATCTTATCTTAATGTGTGTGTTATAAAAAGCTATTTAGCTATTTATCCCTGTCTAGTGTAGAGCTACAGGCGGCACTGCTGGGCGCGACCACCACTTCGAAACTGAGAAAAAGGTGTACTGGAGTGACTCGAGGACAGCCCTAGCTTGGATACGAGCCGAGCCGCGAACCTTTAAAACCTTTGTATATACCGGCCGAGATCGAGGATACAGCCAAGAAAGCCGAGTGGAGATGGCTGCCATCAGCGGAGAACGTAGCAGACGAGCGACGCCGACGCCACGAGTGCGAGACCCACACCGGTAAACTTTGAGACTAATCATAGATGGTACACAGGACCGGCCTTTCTATGTCGAGAAGAGGAAGACTGGCCGAAAGAAACACCCACGCCGGCCGAAATCACCGGCGAGGAGAGAGAGAAATGTTTCGCGACTATACAGTCACTCAGGTCAGTACAACGGGCCACCTCCCAGATATCCTCAGATTCTCGCGGTGGCTCCGATTGATGAGAGTGACAGCGAGAGTCCTGCAGTTCGTGGCGCTGCAGCTGTGCAGAGCTGCGCTACGAAAACGCACAAAGAAAAACGCAGAAAGTGATCCGGACTGGACATAGACCGTGCAACACCAAAAGAAGGTTAGCAAAAATTTTATAATTTAAAAAAAAAAACATAAATTATTCTCCAGAAATTACTTTTGACCAATGCCTAAACAACCAAAAATCTGTGAAAAATATATTCTGGTATCACTACACTACTGCATGACACTCAAAAGTTCGTAGAGAAAGAATAGATAAATATCGACGATGATTTCCGATGTCGATGTTTTTCACTTGGTGGTGAATTAAAACGACCATTTTATATGAAAAGTTCATTCATTGTGCATTATTTATATGAAAAGTTCATTCATTGTGCATTATTTATATTGTAGTAACACAGATTATCGAATAGTACTTGTGCCAAACGCGGATTGCTATTAGCTAAAGCGAGACTGTCACCATCACCAAGACCAGTCACTTCATAAAGCTCCCTCAGACAGAACACACATATCATAATAATACAATATCGGTATATGTAATTTAACCTGCTCGTGTCGCTGTCGCTGTATCTTCAATATACCATTTATTGTATAACCCAGTAAAGTAACAAAATAAAATTGGTGACCCCGACGTGTATCAGTTTGATCCTTTGCTGATTTTTATAAAACATCTTAGCAGATGCTTTTTTTTTTTTTTTTATTATCCTGAGGGAAATGCGCACGCATATCGCACTGCCACGGGGAGACAGTACGATTATGTGGGACTCCAACCCACTAAAACCCTCAGGGTGTTTCCGTCTCTGCCGCTTGTGGTGGGAACATGGGAACGTTTTCTCTTCCACGAACCCACCACGGCTGCCCGATATCGGGCCCCTCAATGGGGGGTGTGAAGCACCCCCCTTCGCGACACGCCAGAAACACGTGACGCGCCGCGACCACCTCGGGGACCTTAACCGCCAAATGGGCGCCGAACGACCCCGTGTCCAGACGCCCTAGGTCCCTCTGCGACGGGTCAGTCAAGTGGCCCCGCCGCCTGCCACACGGTCGCAGAGGATAGGGAGAGCGGCCCTCGCAATACCGACACTCCTCCTCCCCTGCGACCCCACCGCGTCCGCCATCAAACGGTGGCGACCCCGCCAAGGCCGCGGAAGGCAGGGAGAGCGGCGCACCGCAATACCGGCACTCCTCTCCCGCCGCGGCCTCCATCTCCCTGCGGCCATGCTGCCCATACAGCACAGCCGCCCGCCTCAGTCACGGTACCGCCCATACGACACCGCAACCTACTACCACTCCAACTGGGCTTAGAGCGCAAAACCCAGAGGAGCGGGCCGGCCGTGTCGCCCTCTGCGTTGGCACGGCCCCATGGGTTCCTCTTAGCTTCACCGCGGGTGACCAGTCCGCGATTACTAAGCCCCCCCGCCCCGGCAAGGCGGGAACCCCTCGGGGGGGTCTTAGCAGATGCTTAGCAGATTTGTTTATACTTAGCAGTTTTGTTTGACACATTTCAAACAGAACAACTAAAGCGCGGATTCCGGCTTTGATTTTTCAAAACTACAAAGGAAATTTCAAAGGGTGTTATAAATGTTAGTCCACTGCTGCTGGACATAGGCCTCCCCTAATGAGCGTCATAGCGCCCTGTCTTCAGCTTGCCGCATCCAGCATCTGGCAGCAGTCTTTCGCAAATCGTCATTGGGGGCGTCCTATACTACGTTTGCCGAGTCGCGGTCTCCACAAAGTCAAGAACACGTTTACCCTAGCGGTTGTCAGTTCTTCTAGAGATATGACCAGCCTACTGCCACTACAGCTTGCTAATGCTATGTCGATAACCTTGGAAAACTGGGCTGTTGAGAAATCCTTACAGCGATGCCAAGTAGACTATCGTTATATCGAGGTGCTGAGATGTCTGTATGATGCGATGCCGCCACCATGAGTATCCAAGTACAGGGCCAGCAGTTTAAACAAAAGCTCGGCGATTACATCTCACACCTGCTATTCGCTGCTGTGCTGACATAAGTCTTGACAGCGGAGTCGCTGGAGGAGCTTAACCGGATGCTGGACGGCCTAGCTTCAGCCTCAGGACGCATCGGTCTTGGCATGAACTTGGATAAAACCAAGGTCATGATCAATGGCCATATTGATCCAGGACCGGTCGTCGTACATGGCCATCTTTTCGAAATTGTTTCCGTATACACTTACCTTGGGCAGATTCTGCAGTTGGGTAAAAAAAATTCGAGAAGGAGGCCAAGAGGAGGATCCATCTAGGTTGGGCCGCGTTTGGCAAACTACGTCAAGTCTCCTCGTCATCCATACCGCAATGCTTGAAAACGAATGTTTTCAATCAGTGTGTCCTAGCCGTCATGCATGACCTACGGAGCTGAGACGTGGACACTCACGGTAGGGCTGGTCCCCTAATTTAAAGTCGCCCAGCGAGCTATGGAGAGAGCTATGCTCGGAGTTTCTCTGAAGGATAGGATTCGCAACGAATACATCCGACAGAGAAGCAAAGTTATCGACATAGCTCAAAGGACAAGCTGAAGTGGCAGTGAGCTGGCCATATTTCAAGAAGATCCGACAACCGCTGGGGTAAACGTGTTCTTGAGTGGAGACCGCGACTCGGAAAACGTAGTGTAGGACGCCCTCCGACCAGGTGGGATGACGATTTGCGAAAGACTGCTGGCAGATGCTGGATGCGGCAAGCTGAAGACAGGGCGCTATGGCGCTCATTAGGGGAGGCCTATGTCCAGCAGTGAACTGGTATAGGCTGATGATGATGACGTGCGCACACAACTCGACTTCTAGAGTAATAATGAAAACAATGGTGGCCCTGGCCTCTGCGGCCTTCACATGTGAAGGTGGATGCAGCAATGTATGGAGCACTGCAAATATTATACATACAGAATTACAGAGCCAACAAATACTGAAGTTTACCGAAAGGTTTAGTAAGGTACCTTACATAAGATGTCTATGTCCTATGTCGGATCAAATAAGGCTCTAATTTTGATAGTATAAATGGATCAGATCAACATACGACTTTGGATTTGGTATATAAAACTTAGTCAACAAGTGTTTGAGCAAATTTCAAAATTTTGAACGTTACGGAGTCGTTTAGGTTTGTCTACTCTAGGCGGATTTGGCAATGTATCCATACATCTGCTCTGCAACTATTATATAAACGGAGCCAACAAATACTGAAGTGTATTCGAAAAAGTTACCTACTTTACTTTATATTCAGTTTCGCTTTGTCGGATCAAATAAAGCTCTAATTTTGATAATATAAATGGATCAGATCAACTTACGACTTTGGATTTGGTATATAAATTGGAGCCAACAAGTGTTTGAGCGTTTCAGAATTTTGACCGTTACGGAGTCGATTGAGTTCGAGATCGTAACGATAAAAATGTCGAGTACATCACTTTCTCGATGAATACGTTTGGCAACGTCGCTTTCAAATTTGCGCCGTTGCCACTCCGGGCGAGATCTATACAACAGGAGTTGAGTAATAAGGGGGGAAAGGTGGAGTCCGGAATGCAGGGAAATCGGGCTGGATCAACTTAGTGCCCAAGTTGGTATAAATTTATATATTAATATTATTTAAATATATTTTTGTATCGTGAGTTCAAAATATGTTGTTTAAGTTTCTTTTTGTATACGTTTAGACTTGAACATTTTTTTATTTCATTGGGTAATCTATTGTACATTACAACATTCTGACACAAAATGTTCCTGGAACCAAACCTTTTGGCTCGTGGTGGTCGCACATAAAGCTTATTTTTACATCTCAAGTTTTATTTGTATTTTCTCGCTGTCAGTTGAATATTTGTTTGTATTGTTTTATTTAATATCTTTTTTATCAAGATGCATGTGTTATACTTAAATATTTCTGTAAGATCTAGTAATTTCTTTTTTTTATAAATTAATTCAGTTTTTGTTAAATATTTAAAATTATATAAACGTTTAATTACTTTATTTTGTGCTGTCTGGAGTTTAATTAGATTAGTTTTCGCTGCAGATCCCCGTAATTCAATTAGGTATTGTAAAATGTGGTCTGACAAGCGAGTTGTAGATTGTATTTTATGTCTTTGATGGTACACAGTTTCCCATTTTACAAAGGGCTCCAGAAAGCGACACTAGTTTAGACCGCACACGCTCAATGTATGGCTTCCACGAAAGTTATTCATCTAAATGTAATCAGAATGACGAACATAGTCGTTATTTATCTTCAGGGGAATATGCAAAGGAACTTCTTTATTCATCGCTGTAAAGATCATGTAAGAGGTTTTAGCTACATTTACCGTCAGGAGATTGTACGAAAACCATACAGAAAGCAGGTTTAGATCATTTTGGGTTGTGTCTATAATTTCTTGTATAGATTTGCCGAAGTAAAATATACATGTATCATCGGCATATAAAGTTACATTTCCAGAGAAGCCAATTTGGTTTATGTTATTTACATATATTAGAAATAATAAAGGACCCAGTATAGACCCTTGCGGTACTCCATATGTGATTTTCTGGGGGGTACTTTTGTAGTTTCCTATTTTAACTATTGATAGCGATTAGTCAAGTATGAGGCGAGAAGTTCATAAGCGGCTCCACCAATTCCCAAATAGTTTTTATTTTTTGAAGTAGTTTCGTATGACTGACTGCGTCGAATGCTTTTTTTAAGTCAATAAAGATACCCAAGCATATCTTTTTTTCATCAATGCTTGTTTTTATTTTTGTAACTAGGTCTATTGTTGCTGATAATGTATTTGACTGTTGCCTGAATCCGTATTGTTGACCTATCAGGAATTTTTTTTCAGATAGGTAGGTAGTCGTTAAGCCGTAAGTAGATTATTTTCTCAAAGATTTTTGATAAGACAAGTAGCACAGAAATAGGTCTATAGTTTGTAGGATCAGACTTAGAGCCAGACTTGTAGATTAGGATATGTCTAATTAGGATATGTGTGTTCTGTCTGAGGGAGCTTTATGAAGTCACTGGTTAGTCTCGCTTTAGCTAGTGAAAATGCAGAATAGCAATCCGTGTTTGGCACTAGTACTATTCAATAATCTTTGTTACTACAATAATGTTACTTAAATTACTTAATATTATTAGTTAGTAATTAAAAGAACAGAAAAATTGAAATAAGTTCCCAAAAATTTTCGGCTTCGGCGGGACTCGAACCCGCGCCCCACCCTTAGTACGGGTGTGCTCTAACCAACTAAGCCACGAAGTTGCAGCTGGTTTTCGTCGAAAATCTTTGGGGTACTCTCTTTTCTCTTACGGACTGTGTTTTTGGGAGAAAAACCTGACTTGAAATCAATACTTACCTAATTTTTTTATCTTAACTACGTATAATATCCAACATACTTAATATAAAACTAAAATAAAGCTTTATTAAGAAAATATCAATCGGCCGGAGCTAAATCAGTTTTATCGATATCAATCGGCCGGAGCTAAGTCAGTTTTATCGATATCGATTCAGAGTGAAAAATTGCAGCGTAGGTACATCATCCCATTATTTAGGTAGTCTCGGTACATAAAAACACAAAGCTTGTAGAAGTCAAAATTCAAATTTAGAAATTCGTGGTGTTCAATAATGTTTTCCTCTGATATGTGATTTTGGCATAAGTTACCATAAGTTACCATATAAGTTACCATAAGACACAGATAATATAATACTATACTAGCCATAAGCTTAGGCCATAAGCATAAAACTATCTCGTGTACAAAATGCGTTATGTACGCCAACTAGTCTCGTATGGAGTACCTACCTACCCTTAGAGCATTTAGCATTTATAAATGCTCTAAGGGAGTATAGGGAGTATATATATATCCCATAGAGAATGCAAAAATTTTTAAATACTCGTTTAATTGAACATTGTTAAACAAAATAAGACTTATTGCAATGGGAATATGATTGAAAATATAATATAACTAGGTACGACGCGAGGCTATTCGATTTTTTCATCATTTCCGATTATTTAGGAAAGTAGATGCACTATGAAAATAATTTGCAACGATTCAAATTGGAGGAAATAAATCATTAATTACAGTAAAAAAACTCTCCATGTGAAATGAAACACCATCTTTTTGTCTGTTCAAGGTGTTTGATTTTTTATTACAGACGCTTACCGCACAGGTAGGTAGTCGGAGTAGGCATCGGAGCTTCTTCTTACTCGGCCATAACATAACGATACTCATACTGATAAAATCGATTGCCTAATTATAAGTAGTTTTAATAAACGACGTTGATCAAAAAATCATGGTCCTTGGCAGAGTGGTAAGATCCTTCAAGACGAGTCCTTTGGTTATTTTTTCTTAGTAAACAAGAACCCCCCGTAGATGCGTCAGTGCAATGCCACGGCTGTATATAGATCTGGATGGTTCTGGGGGTGAGTCTGTGTGACGATAGTATGGAGACGTGATCGTGGGTCTCATAATATATTTGTACGGGATTTGCGTACGAGTACGATAAAAGCGCTCTGTACCAAAACCTATAGAGAACTGTAACGTCACTATCTTAGTAATAATGGTTGGCTTGGCGCGCGCGGCAGACTCAATGCACACGGCGAGCACTCGGCAAGTCGGCACGGAGCGGAGGCGCGGCGGCGGCGGCGCTCCACGCTCGGCTCGGGCGCGCGCGGCCGGCTCACCCCGCGCTCCTTGCCCCTCGCTGTCTCCGCCCCCGGGGCAGTGTTGCCAGATCTACTGATTTAGCACTAGATCTACCAGATTTGTGCAAAAATCAGGTAGATTTAGATAATATTATAGGTAGATTATAGTCTCTGAGAGAGACCCAAGCAAGGCCTTCTGAGAATAAAACTCATTCATTTGACTTGGGTCATAGTTCGATTTTGAGTACCTAAGCTTTGAGTCATTCTTTAGCAACCTACGTTAATATCATAATAATAGGTAAGTACTAAGTACCTAGGTACTTTACTGTGATTTTATTTATTTTACTCATTAGAAGAGGCCTATGTCCAGCAGTGGACTAATATAGGCTTATGATGATCATGATGCATACGGGTATTGTGCTCAGGCTCAGGTGCTGTGCAGGTAGTCTCAGCGGGAACACATACCTACCTACCAGGTACGCCTTGTCGGCGCGCAGGGAACACATACCTACCAGGTACGCCTTGTCGGCGCGCAGGGAACACATACCTACCAGGTACGCCTTGTCGGGGCGCAGGGATCACATACCTACCAGGTACGCCTTGTCGGGGCGCAGGGATCACATACCTACCAGGTACGCCTTGTCGGCGCGCAGGGAACACATACCTACCAGGTACGCCTTGTCGGGGCGCAGGGATCACATACCTACCAGGTACGCCTTGTCGGGGCGCAGGGATCACATACCTACCAGGTACGCCTTGTCGGGGCGCAGGGAACACATACCTACCAGGTACGCCTTGTCGGGGCGCAGGGAACACATACCTACCAGGTACGCCTTGTCGGCGCGCAGGGAACACATACCTACCAGGTACGCCTTGTCGGGGCACAGGGAACACATACCTACCAGGTACGCCGTGTCGGGGCGCAGGGATCACATACCTACCTACCAGGTACGCCTTGTCGGGGCGCAGGGTAGTTCCACGAACGCCAGCACTTGGGCGAACTAGTAGTTCCACGAACGCCAGCACTTGGGCGAACTAGTAGTTCCACGAACGCCAGCACTTGGGCGAACTAGTAGTTCCACGAACGCCAGCACTTGGGCGAACTAGTAGTTCCACGAACGCCAGCATTGCAAGTAAAAGATACACACAAAAAACGTAAAGTACGAGTGTGACTAGCGCAGAGGTTTCCGTATAATTATAACCTTTAGTGGTTGCCCAATATCATAAATCTAGTCTGGCTCCACGGGAAGTACCAAGGTAGTAGACATAGATACTCTATACTTAGGCTTTACTAGTCCCTTGTGAAATTGTTTCTTGGCAAATATTATGATAAAAAATAGATTCAGGCGTTACTTTGCGGAAATCCATTGCAAAAAGTATTCAGTATTCAGTATAAAAAGGGGAGTTTTGCGGGCAATGCTTCACTTGGCGCGCGGAGCTCGGAGTGGTAACATCTCTGGTGGAACCCTGCCGGAGTTTGCTTAGTGCTCTCAATGTCAAGGTCGAGTATTGTGGTGTCCTGATGATGTCTCGTGGAGAGACGAAACTAGTTGACGTCTTGCTTTGATAGATTTCTTTTCATTTTGTAGTTGGTGTGTTTTTTCTTGTACGACGCTGATTACATTTTGTTAGAACTTATCGGAGAAGGTCTTGCGCGGAATTGTTACTAAATATTTTTTCATCTATAAATTTTTTAAATATTATGATTCTAGTGTAACGGGAAGTAAAATAGGTTAGTAAATATAATTATGCGTTCTTGGTCTGTAAAACTTTCATTTTACGGATTTTGCTAAACTTGTGCTATAAGACCTTACTCTTCGTGCCAAATTTTATGATTCTAGGGCAACTACTAGTACTACCCCATAGGTTTTGTGTGAACTTCTAATGGTAACCCTTAGAAGTTCAAAATAAATAAATAATGCTGAACAAATCACACAGCATTATCTAGCCCCAAGCTAAGCAGAGCTTGTGTTATTTGCATTAGATAACTGATAGATATACATAATAAAATACAATAGGTAAAAGGTAAGTTAAGTGTACTCCCTTGTCCGCATGTGGACTCCTGTTGGTCCATTATGTGTTATTTGTGCTAGCATAGCCATCATAACTCCGTCCAGAGGCGCAGAATCTTCCTGGGGCCTTCACAGGCTTCGCGGAGTGACCTCGGCAAGTTGAGGATTTCGGTTCGTTGTGCTGTTATTCCCTCGCATTCCAGTATTACGTGGGCAGCTGATTCGTCGTCGCTGAGGCACCCTCTACAGAGAGGGCTGTCCGTCGCTCTTATGGTGAATAGGTGTTTGTTTAGTGCGCAGTGTCCTGTTAGTGTCCCCACCAGGATACGCAGGTCGGATCTGTTTAGGTTCAGTAGGCGTTTTGTTAGCTTTGGTGATGTTGATGAAAGCGCCGCTCTGGCTTGTTTGCAATCTAGCAGGCGTATCCATCGTTCGTTTTACGATTCTCTAGTTCTGAGCCTAATCCATATCTGGAGTAGTGAGAATGGCAGGGGTAGGAAAGGCGATGGACCTTCTGTGATTGTTTCCGATCCCCTCCGCGCCAGTTCATCAGCGGCATCATTACCTAGAGATCCACTATGTACTTTAATCCATTGAAGGGTTATCCTGTTCTTGGTGGATATCCCTTCTAATGCTGAGTGACATTCTTATACGAGCCTGGAGTTGCAGCTGTTTCCTTCCAGAGCTCTGAGTATGGCAGCGCTGTCGGAGAGAATGCGTATGCATTGGCCATTAATTCCTCTCTTCTGCAAATACAATAGATACACAGATAGATATTTTTTATTATATACCTATAGAAAACGACCAGAACACCCTGAACAAATGTCTGCAGATCGTACACACATTTGTCCCGAGGCAGGAATCGAACCCGCAACCTTCTGCAGACCTTCACCCACCGCGCCACATCGGTCTTCGTAAAAAAGTGGGGATAATCGGCTGGAACTTTTGTTTGCGTTTATTTACAAATTTGATGTTTGACATGGCTTCACCAGATCATGGACATTGTATTTAATGTTCATTTTAACTCGATACCTCCACGTACTCCTGAGAAGATGGTTCACAGACACGGTGTGAAGGTGGTTGACAGACACGGTGTGAAGATGGTTGACAGACACGGTGTGAAGCTATGGTGTGAAGATGGTTCACAGACACGGTGTGAAGATGGTTGACAGACACGGTGTGAAGATGGTTGACAGACACGGTGTGAAGATGGTTGACAGACACGGTGTGAAGATGGTTGACAGACACGAAAAACATAGTGATTGTACGGTGAAACCGCACTATTCTAAGGGTGTAAGACCTTACAGTGATCCTATACGGGTTCTTTTTTGCTTTTGAGGTAGTTAGGCCTAAAAACCAAATTGAAATCATCCGTTTAGGAACTTCATTTTTTTTTTTTTCATTTTAATTTTTCACGTACGTTTTCGGGGCTTGGGCTAAAAATAACATTGGTGTCTAACAGCATTTTCTGCAATCTAAGTAGGTAAGTATATTTATTTATTATACTTAGGTATACATAATACCTATATTATTATACCTACTTGCTTATTGGACTTTCTAGTTTTTTTGTAAAATTCGATCTGGCAACACTGGCCGCTTGTAACAGAGTAGTGTCGCCCGTCGCCTGAGCGGCGAGCATCGACCCGCCGCCGTCGCCGCGCCGCATTACATTACATTACACGCGCGCGGGGCACGGGGCGCGGAGAGGGACCTCACCACTCCACAACCAAACCGCCTCTCTCTGTTGCTGAGGTAAGTAGCCTGCTAGTACTAATCATCACCACCATACACCTATCTCGTGCTGTCTAAACGTATGTTCCATTCCAAGCGCAGTGCAGTGTGTTGGGGGTGGGGGGAGCCAGGAGTGGAGGGGCATGGCGGAGGTGGAGTGGAGCAACGAGACTGTGGTGGAGCTCGTGGAGGCGTACCGCGCACGCGCTGAGCTGTGGGATCGTGCGCACGAGCTGCACGCCGTGCAGACCGCCAAGTACGAGGCCTGGAGCTCGCTGGCGCGCCGCTTCCGCTGCGACATCGGTGAGTCCTACCCCTGACCCCTCAACCCGCGCCCGCGCCCCGCCCCACCCCGCCCGCACTGACTCTCCCCTCTGTGCTCCTTGCAGCGGACCTGCGCAAGAAGATGACGAGCGTGCTGGCGTCCTACCGCCGCGAGAAGGGCAGGATCCGTGGCGGCGCGCGCTCCGCCTGGTTCTTGTACCCGCACCTGGACTTCCTGCACGGGTACCTGCCCTCCCCACCCCCGCACCGCGCCGACCACGTGCTGCCTCATGCACTCAAAACGGAAAACAACCGGAAAGGGAATCGCTTGCGGTTTCAGGCGACGCGGCTGCCCTCGCGGAGCCCCTCGCCGCTGTGGGGGGCTGCGCGTGCCTCGCCGGAGGCGGTGGTGGTGAAGCGGGAGCCCGGGACGCGGGGGATGCGGCGGGCGGAGATGCGGGGCACGGCGGCCCAGCTGCTGGGCGCGGTGCGGGCTCTGCGCGCGGAGCTGGCGAGGCGCGCGCGGCGCGACGAGTGCTCCTCCTTCGGACAGTACATCGCTACGGCGCTGCGCAAGCACGACGCGCGCACGCAGGCCTGCATCAAGCAAGCCATCAACAACATCCTGTTCGAGCAGGAGATGAACCGGTGCAGCGCCGACCGACCCTCCGCCGCCTCTCCCGCGCCGCACCACACCAACCCGCTTGCCGACTGACCACTCACTGACCACTCACTGACCACTCACTAACCACTCACTTACCACTTAATTAAAATTTGATATGAGCTTTTCTGAAGTATTTTTTTTTTTACTTTACCTAATTAACTCTTTTTATTTTTATTGAATTTATTTAACGCAAACCTTCTCAATAAATGAAACTTGCATCAGATACTTATCATTTCTACTAATTAGGTACGTATTAAGTAGGTAGGTATTCTAAAAGCTTGCTTAGTCTTCGATGTACGCTTGAGTAACGTTAGTCTGCGACATGAGCGTCACCCCAGCCCGAGCACAGACCTACGCTTGAGTAACGTTAGTCGGTGACATGAGCGTCACCTGAGCCCGAGCACAGACCTACGCTTGAGTAACGTTAGTCGGTGACATGAGCGTCACCTGAGCCCGAGCACAGACCTACGCTTGAGTAACGTTAGTCGGTGACATGAGCGTCACCTGAGCCCGAGCACAGACCTACGCTTGAGTAACGTTAGTCGGTGACATGAGCGTCACCTGAGCCCGAGCACAGACCTACGCTTGAGTAACGTTAGTCGGTGACATGAGCGTCACCTGAGCCCGAGCACAGACCTACGCTTGAGTAACGTTAGTCGGTGACATGAGCGTCACCTGAGCCCGAGCACAGACCTACGCTTGAGTAACGTTAGTCGGTGACATGAGCGTCACCTGAGCCCGAGCACAGACCTACGCTTGAGTAACGTTAGTCGGTGACATGAGCGTCACCTGAGCCCGAGCACAGACCTACGCTTGAGTAACGTTAGTCGGTGACATGAGCGTCACCTGAGCCCGAGCACAGACCTACGCTTGAGTAACGTTAGTCGGTGACATGAGCGTCACCTGAGCCCGAGCACAGACCTACGCTTGAGTAACGTTAGTCGGTGACATGAGCGTCACCTGAGCCCGAGCACAGACCTACGCTTGAGTAACGTTAGTCGGTGACATGAGCGTCACCTGAGCCCGAGCACAGACCTACACTTGAGTAACGTTAGTCTGTGACATGAGCGTCACCCGAGCCCGAGCACAGACCTACACTTGAGTAACGTTAGTCTGTGACATGAGCGTCACCCGAGCCCGAGCACAGACCTACACTTGAGTAACGTTAGTCTGCGACATGAGCGTCACCCCAGCCCGAGCACAGACCTACACTTGAGTAACGTTAGTCTGTGACATGAGCGTCACCCGAGCCCGAGCACAGACCTACACTTGAGTAACGTTAGTCTGTGACATGAGCGTCACCCCAGCCCGAGCACAGACCTACACTTGAGTAACAATAGTCTGTGACATGAGCGTCACCCGAGCCCGAGCATAGACCTACACTTGAGTAACGTTAGTCTGTGACATGAGCGTCACCCGAGCCCGAGCACAGACCTACGCTTGAGTAACGTTAGTCTGCGACATGAGCGTCACCCGAGCCCGAGCACAGATCTACGCTTGAGTAACGTTAGTCTGCGACATGAGCGTCACCCGAGCCCGAGCACAGACCTACGCTTGAGTAACGTTAGTCTGCGACATGAGCGTCACCCGAGCCCGAGCACAGATCTACGCTTGAGTAACGTTAGTCTGCGACATGAGCGTCACCCGAGCCCGAGCACAGATCTACGCTTGAGTAACGTTAGTCTGCGACATGAGCGTCACCCGAGCCTGAGCACAGACCTACGCTTGTGTAACGTTAGTCTGCGACATGAGCGTCACCCGAGCCCGACCACAGACCTACGCTTGTGTAACGTTAGTCTGTGACATGAGCGTCACCCGAGCCCGAGCACAGACCTACGCTTGAGTAACGTTAGTCTGTGACATGAGCGTCACCCGAGCCCGAGCACAGACCTACGCTTGTGTAACGTTAGTCTGTGACATGAGCGTCACCCGAGCCCGAGCACAGATCTACGCTTGAGTAACGTTAGTCTGTGACATGAGCGTCACCCGAGCCCGAGCACAGATCTACGCTTGTGTAACGTTAGTCTGTGACATGAGCGTCACCCGAGCCCGAGCACAGACCTACACTTGTGTAACGTTAGTCTGCGACATGAGCGTCACCCGAGCCCGAGCACAGACCTACGCTTGTGTAACGTTAGTCTGCGACATGAGCGTCACCCCAGCCCGAGCACAGATCTACGCTAGAGTAACGTTAGTCGGCGACATGAGCGTCACCCCAGCCCGAGCACAGACCTACGCTTGAGTAACGTTAGTCTGCGATGCGACATGAGCGTCACCCCAGCCCGAGCACAGATCTACACTTGAGTAACGTTAGTCTGCGACATGAGCGTCACCCCAGCCCGAGCACAGACTTACGCTTGAGTAACTGTACGGTTTGCATACCATACAGAGTGACATGTTCCCGCGGGTCAGCAGTTTACGTTATGACGTGTTTCTCAGGCTTATTACATTCAGTCGCAAACAACTGTCCTTTGGACAACACGTCACGGCGTACACTCGCGACCATAACAAAACCTTAAACATAACGTACGATTAAACCGTGAAACTTTACAAAACTCTTTTAACTCTCAAACACCAACAACTTATAGGATTGTAGGGGGCACACTACGCACCCTACAGTAACGTTAGTCTGTGACATGAGCGTCACCCCAGCCCGAGCACAGACTTACGCTTGAGTAACGTTAGTCTGTGACATGAGCGTCACCCCAGCCCGAGCACAGACTTACGCTTGAGTAACGTTAGTCTGTGACATGAGCGTCACCCCAGCCCGAGCACAGACTTACGCTTGAGTAACGTTAGTCTGTGACATGAGCGTCACCCCAGCCCGAGCACAGACTTACGCTTGAGTAACGTTAGTCGGTGACATGAGCGTCACCTGAGCCCGAGCACAGACCTACGCTTGAGTAACGTTAGTCTGTGACATGAGCGTCACCCCAGCCCGAGCACAGACTTACGCTTGAGTAACGTTAGTCTGTGACATGAGCGTCACCCCAGCCCGAGCACAGACTTACGCTTGAGTAACGTTAGTCTGTGACATGAGCGTCACCCCAGCCCGAGCACAGACTTACGCTTGAGTAACGTTAGTCGGTGACATGAGCGTCACCTGAGCCCGAGCACAGACCTACGCTTGAGTAACGTTAGTCGGTGACATGAGCGTCACCTGAGCCCGAGCACAGACCTACGCTTGAGTAACGTTAGTCGGTGACATGAGCGTCACCTGAGCCCGAGCACAGACCTACGCTTGAGTAACGTTAGTCGGTGACATGAGCGTCACCTGAGCCCGAGCACAGACCTACGCTTGAGTAACGTTAGTCGGTGACATGAGCGTCACCTGAGCCCGAGCACAGACCTACGCTTGAGTAACGTTAGTCGGTGACATGAGCGTCACCTGAGCCCGAGCACAGACCTACGCTTGAGTAACGTTAGTCGGTGACATGAGCGTCACCTGAGCCCGAGCACAGACCTACGCTTGAGTAACGTTAGTCGGTGACATGAGCGTCACCTGAGCCCGAGCACAGACCTACGCTTGAGTAACGTTAGTCGGTGACATGAGCGTCACCTGAGCCCGAGCACAGACCTACGCTTGAGTAACGTTAGTCGGTGACATGAGCGTCACCTGAGCCCGAGCACAGACCTACGCTTGAGTAACGTTAGTCGGTGACATGAGCGTCACCTGAGCCCGAGCACAGACCTACGCTTGAGTAACGTTAGTCGGTGACATGAGCGTCACCTGAGCCCGAGCACAGACCTACGCTTGAGTAACGTTAGTCGGTGACATGAGCGTCACCTGAGCCCGAGCACAGACCTACGCTTGAGTAACGTTAGTCGGTGACATGAGCGTCACCTGAGCCCGAGCACAGACCTACGCTTGTGTAACGTTAGTCTGCGACATGAGCGTCACCCCAGCCCGAGCACAGATCTACGCTAGAGTAACGTTAGTCGGCGACATGAGCGTCACCCCAGCCCGAGCACAGACCTACGCTTGAGTAACGTTAGTCTGCGATGCGACATGAGCGTCACCCCAGCCCGAGCACAGATCTACACTTGAGTAACGTTAGTCTGCGACATGAGCGTCACCTGAGCCCGAGCACAGACCTACGCTTGAGTAACGTTAGTCGGTGACATGAGCGTCACCTGAGCCCGAGCACAGACTTACGCTTGAGTAACGTTAGTCGGTGACATGAGCGTCACCTGAGCCCGAGCACAGACCTACGCTTGAGTAACGTTAGTCGGTGACATGAGCGTCACCTGAGCCCGAGCACAGACAGATCTATTGCAGAGCAAGCCTACTATTTTCCACCGCCTTCATCATTCGTACCGCTGGGGTTTGGAACACGCTCCCTGCTGCTGTTTTCCCGTCAATAACAACCTAGGTGTCTTAAAGACAAAAAGTTTAAAGTGAATGGGTATCTTCTAAACATTCGTGATACATCGTCGGCCACATCTTCACTTAGTTTGTGGTCAAGCACGAAAGACGCAAGTATGTGTTGATATGTAGCGTCCTACACAACGGGTTCCTCAACTCAACTCCCATGGGACTAGATACTGTCATGCTGTCGTCGTCGGGCCTCTTACCATGGCCCGATGATGTGGCATGGCATGGCATGGCAAGATATCTGACTGGGGGACCCTATCACACACGACAATCCGTGATGAGCGAGCTATTCGACAGCAGTACCTATCGCACTGGCATTGATGAGACGCGCATACCTTCCACACAACAGAAGATACGGGAAGTTACGGGATCCAATAAAGTGGCATATAACACTGCCACTTTCTACATATACTTATAACTGCCACTTTCTACATATAACATGTAGAAAGTGGCAGTGTTATATTATGTAGAAAGTGGCAGTGTTATATGTAGAAAGTGGCAGTGTTATATATGTAGAAAGTGGCAGTGTTATATGTAGAAAGTGCTAGCAATTAATATTCGAAAAATCCCATCAGAAGGGGCGGGGAGACGGACACGAGCTGCACAGCTGGAGCACGTTTGTATCAAACTATTCCGTGTCAACTCACACAAAAGCCCGTCCTATTGCCATTACGATAAAACATATTTTGGGGGAGCAGCATTGGGGCAAGCACTATGCCAAACCGTTCTTATCAGCCTAAAAACTAAACAAGATCCGCCAAGTGCGAGTGTAACTCGCGCGCCGAGGGTTTCAAACATTTGCCAATTATTTGGACAATCAATTTTCCGTCTTTTTTCGAATGGCAATATTTTGAAAAGTACGACCTACAGCAATTTCGAAAACTGTTTTAAAATTTACAAAACAATGCCTTTCATCTGATAAACCAATAGGTATAGATAGCCCCCTTTCGATAAAAAATATCCCCTTTTCGACCATTCTCTATGTTTTTTTTTTTTAAATGGTCATTTTTACAGACTTCTCTATATTTTCCTGTAAAATATAGATCCCTATATACAAACGCCTAATACATTGTACATGGATCGGTCATCAATCTTCGGAGATAGGAGGGGGGAGAATGGTAAATTTTTCAACTTTTTTTGATATTTTAAAATGTATGAAACTTACAGAAATTTCAAAAAGTGTTTTAAAAAGGCCAAAACGATACCTTTCATTTGATATGCCACTTGGATAGGTACCCCCTTTTGAAAAAAAAATCCCCCTTTTTGACCATTTTCAAAAACTATTATTATTACAGACTTCTCTATATTTTTCCTGTAAAATATAGATCGATGTCTACAAACGCCTAGTACATTGTACATGGATCGGCCTGCAATCTTCGGAGATAGGGGGGGGGGGAGGGGAAAGGTCAATTTTTCGACTTTTTTTGAAATATTTCAAAAAGTATTAAAATTTAAAAAAGTGTTTTGAAATGGTCAAAACGATACCTTTCATTTGATACCCCACATGGGGAGGTACCCCCCTTTTAAAAAAAAATTCTCCCCCTTTTTGACCATTTTTCAAAAACTATTATTATTACAGACTTCTCTATATTTTTCCTGTAAAATATAGATCGATGTCTACAAACGCCTAGTACATTGTACATGGATCGGCCTGCAATCTTCGGAGATAGGGGAGGGGGGGGGAAAGGTCAATTTTTCGACTTTTTTTGAAATATTTCAAAAAGTATAAAACTTACAGAAATTTCAAAAAGTGTTTTGAAATAGTCAAAACGATACCTTTCATTTGATATCCCACTTGGGTAGGTGCCCCTCCTTTTGAAAAAAAATTCCCCTCCTTTTTGACCATTTTTCAAAAACTATTATTATTACAGACTTCTCTATATTTTTCCTGTAAAATATAGATCGATGTCTACAAACGCCTTATACATTGTATATGGATCGGTCTGCAATCTTCGGAGATAGGGGGGGGGAAGGTCAATTTATCGACTTTTTTGAAATATTTCAAAAAGTATAAAACTTACAGAAATTTCAAAAAGTGTTTTGAAATGGTCAAAACGACACCTTTCATTTGATATCCCACTTGGGTAGGTAACCCCCTTTTGAAAAAAAATTCTCCCCCTTTTTGACCATTTTTCAAAAACTATTATTATTACAGACTTCTCTATATTTTTCCTGTAAAATATAGATAGATATCTACAAACGCCTAATACATTGTACATAATGTGATAGGGGGGGGGGTATGGTCAATTTTTCGACTTTTTTTGAAATTTTTCAAAAAGTATGAATTTTACAGAAATTTCAAAAAGTGTTTTGAAATGTACAAAACGATACCTTTCATTTGATACCCCATTTGCCTTCCTAGGTCTCTTTTGAAATTGCAACATCAAAATTTGTACTGAAAATATTCATTTTCATTTTTCATTTATTTATATATTTTTTTCTTGAAATCAGTAATGGCGCACGAAATAATAATAATAATAATAATAATGCTGGACAATTCACACAGCATTATCTAGCCCCAAGGTAAGCAGAGCTTGTGTTATGGGTACTAGATAACTGATATACGTAATAATTATACATTACATAGATAGATATTTTTTTATTATACATAGAAAACACCCAGACCAACGGAACAAATTTCTGCAGATCGTACACAAATTTGTTCCGAGGCGGGGATCGAACCCGCAACCTCTTGCGTCGCAGGCAGACTCTCGCCCGCTGCGCCACTGAGGTCGTCTGTATCGAAATGTATCATTATTTCAAATTTCAAGTTAATAGCTGCAGTAGTTACTGAGATATTCAAGAAACAGACAGAGCGAGACCATAAGGGTTTCAAAACCGATCTTTGAAACCCTAATATTGCATGAAATTCCAGGTTCAAATAAGACGGCTCTAAGAAATAAACAACTAAAATGATATAAACAGAAGTCAGGAACGATGTCAGGCAGGGGCTCAGGGCTACATTTTAGCGACTAAGTATCTAAGCTCCCAAATTTGACAGGCAGGGATATAGCATTGCCATCCTAGTAGATGTTTAAACTCGATTTGATTGTAAAGACCATAGAAAGGACCATTTAAAATTCTCAATATAAGTTAGGCTGATTGCAAATAACATTTTTCTTGGTACATTTATTCAGTCTAATACAATATTAAATGAAATGGAAAATATTTATTTCTGCTCTTTAAGTACCTATTTATAGTGAAATACCGAAAAAATACCGAAAAACCGGGATGCCGATTTTTTAAATTTGAATACCGGTAAATTACCGGCATTACCCAATACCGCCATGCCCTACGCATAATACAAGTTACTTACCTAAAGTTTGGATGCTGTTTTATAAGGGTTTCGTACCTCAAAAGGAACCCATAATTATATGATCAGTTTGTTTTCTGTCTGTCCGTCTGCCAAGCCAACCCTCTATTCTCAGGAACGCGTTGAGGTATTGAGTTGAAATTAAAATCCAATACTCAGGTCCGCAACTTCTTGGAGCCGTGACACAAATACAACTTCTTAGTCCCTCTTGGAGCCGTGACACAAATACAACTTCTTAGTCCCTCTTGGAGCCGTGACAAAAATACAACTTCTTAGTATCTTGAAGCCGTGTCACAAATACAACTTCTTAGTCCCTCTTGGAGCCGTGCCGTGACACAAATACAACTTCTTAAGGCTATATTACACCGGGGCAACACTGTGCGGCATTGCGGCATGCCACAAGGCCTCATGCTACAAAGTCAAAAATGTCGCACATTGTGGCAAGAACCGTGCGGCATGGCAACACCTTGCGTCATGTGGCAGACTGTCGTAACTTGTATCCGGGCACAATGGATTCCATGCGACATTTTTCGTGCGTCAAAACAGTTTTAGTCCTCAGTTGACATTCTGGTAAAAAAATTAAATAAGGCACCATCGTCTGCCTTAATTTTTGTTAGTAAACTAGTCCGTGGGCCATTCTGAAGTAATCTTCTTTTCCACCAACGTTTCTTCTTCTGTTGTTTAGCTGCATGGCTTAGTAGTACTAAATAAGCTGCTGCTAAAGTTACTTGATCAGCCATATTCTATGGTGTATGTATCCCCTCGATCAAACAAGTAGACCAGTCACTCCAAGCAAACAGCACGATATCCAGGCACGATGTTGCCTCGGCGTAAAATAGACTGCCGTATGCCACATATGCCGCAAATGCTTTCTATTTGTAGCATGCCACAAGGTGCCGCATGCCACAATATGTAGCATGCGGCACTGTTGCACGTTGTTGCCTCGGCGTAAACGAGCCTTTAGTCCCTCTTGGAGCCGTGACACAAATATAACTGGTTTAAGTAGACGAGGAAGAGGGTGGGCCTATATTAGAGCCCTGTAGTATGCCAGTAAACTACGGTATACCACAGGGCTCTATTATAGGCCCCACCCTCTTCCTCGTCTACTTGAACCAAATATGCGACCTCGAAATAAATAATGGTAAACTCATAGCCTTTGCAGACGATACCGTACTGTTATTCCAGGGAGAAAGTAGGCATAAAGTTTTTCAATATGCTCAAGTAGGTTTTAACTCTCTAGCAGAATGTCTCTACCAAAATGTCCTTCCTTACCTTGAACCCGACCAAAACAAAGTATATAACATTTTCACTACGTAAACCAGGCCAGCCCAACATGGAGGAATATAACATCCGCGCCCACACCGTATTGTGTCTACAAAAACCTTCTCGACACTGTAACTGTACAATACTCGAAAGGAAAAACACCTTAAAATACCTAGGTATCAACTTAGACCAGCACCTAACATACGATACCTAGGTATCAACTTAGACCAAAAAATCATTAAGATCTCATTTGGATAATTTAGATTATGAACAGACAGAGCGATTGCTATTGGTTAGTTCTTAGTATATGGGCCCTAGTTTAATAGTTTAATAATTTGTAATTTAGTATACTTGAGTTAGTTATAACTAGTTATAATAATATAGTCAATCGTTTTAGGAGAGCTCAATATTGCATACACTGTACACTGTAATCTTTGTAAGAGTATCGCAAACCATATTCCATAACCCTAAAGAATCGGAAATAAGAGCCCTGACATCTTAATACAATACAAGTATATCTTAGTAAGAGTTAGGTGTCATTATCCTCTGATCTCAAAGGTTAATCCAAAGCACGTACACACTGATATACTGTAAGTACATATCTTATGAAATAATTGTTCATTAAAATATATTAAGTATAATTAATTTTAAGGAAATTACTATGACCATGTACCTACTTTGTAACCTTTTTATGAAATAAACTTATTATTATATTATTATTATTATTAAACTTCTTAGTTCACGAGAACAATACTTGCACACGCAGATAGAACTTATACGGTACTTCCCGTTGACCACCTAGAATTATAAAATTAAGTCTTTTAGCACAAGTTAAGGGAAATCGAATCCGGAATCCTCTTTGCGCGAGATTTGATATTTTTTTTTTTTTTTTTTTTTTTTTAATACATTTATTCAGAAAGAAAATAACAATCAAATAACAAATTTAAATTAAAACTAGTATTTACAATAGAAACAATCAAGCTATCTGCAAACTGTGGCAAACAATCTACAGGTAGCTCAACTGATCCATATCAATACCAGTTGGAAGCGTGCCTAAGACACTGGCTGCATTGCCCCGCTGTATAGCAATGCTGATGCGCTGTGCCAGATACTCACCAGCTCTCGGGTCACGCGTCGCTTCGACCAGACGCTCAGATAATTTTTTGAAAACCCGGAGAGCCTCGGTACCCCACGAACCTAGGGTCTCGACTCCAAGGGGAGCAAATGTGTAGGCTCTGTCGAGACCTGCATATTTGCGCCTCTTGAGATCTTCGGCTAAATCTGCCGCCGCACCAGCCCTCACGGAAGTCCTAGGAAGATGGGAAGGCGCGAGTGTGTCGACACATGTAGCGTCCCACACAATAGGCCTCCCCAACTCCCATGGGACTAGAGTCATGCCGTCAGGCCTCTTACCATCGTCACGCAACAGACCATTCGGTTCGAGAATAGCTGGTACGTTAGCGGTGGTAAAGGCCCGCCGGATGATGTCGTTCAGGCTGGCATGACGAGATATCCGACCGGCAGCCCTAGTACACGATAATCCGTGATGACCGAGCTGTTCGACAGCAGTACCGCACTGGCATTGATGAGGCGCGCAACACCTTGCACCCAACCGAAGACAAGTTGCGACACGGAAAGTTACGGGATCCAATAAAGTGCCAGTGTTATATGAAGGAAGTGCTTGCAACCAATGTCCTGACTCCCATTTAGAAACGGCTAGAAGACGGGCACGATCTGCAGAGCTGGAGCACGTTTGTAACAAACAATTCCGTGTCAACTCACACAGAGGCCCGTCCCATTGCCGTTGGGACAAAAGAGATTTTGGGGGAGCAGCATCGGGGCAAGCACTATGCCAAGCAGATCGAGCTTCGTCTAAAAATGAAATTTTGAATGAAATTCCAGGTATAACCAAATGAGAGGGCTTTAAAATTTTTTCAACTAAGGAACTAGTGCTGTAGACAGAAGACAAGAACGCTGGTAGGGCTACACTTGAAATTTTGCGTATACCTAAGCCTCCCAATTTTACAGGCAGGGAGGCCTGCGACCATGCCTTGTCATCCAAATATATATTAAAAACCGATGATAAAGTATTCTTTATTATGTTGTCTAAGCCTTCCAAGAGCTCGCTGTGTTTCCACAGTTGACAACATCTCAAAGAATATGTAAATTTAGGTACAAACAGGCAAAACCGAATAATTGTAAAAGCCATATGGCTATTAATTTTGAGAAGTCTGTCTGAAGTTCTGTTAAAATTTTGAATTTTCTCATCTACAAATGGCTGAAAAGACTCATCAAGAATTGGTGACCCAAGGAGTCGAAGTGAACATTTGATATTTGATTTGATAAGAAAAGTCATATAAATTTTAAGCTATAGGTATAATTATTTATGTATGTACAATTAATTACAACCGAAAAAAAATTAGAAGCAATTTCGGAAGGTCTAGACAATAAAAGAATAGTGGCTGAAATATTTTTAGATCTGTCTAAAGCCTTCAATTCAGTTAGCCATGAACTTCTACTGAAAAAACTTAATTTCTACGGTATACAGGGACATCAATTGGAACTATTAAGATCTTTTCTAACCGACAGAGAACAAACCGTTTAAATTAAGATAAACAAAAAAGTATACTGATCTAAACCTCAAGAAATAAATATAAATATATAAATATAATTATCAATTTTTTTAATGATCTTTCGGCACTGACCGATGGGCACATGATACAATATGCTGATGACACGACTATTGTACTATCAGCCAAAACAAGCGTAGAATTGGAAACGAGCATACGTATTACAATGCAGAAGTTGAGCAAGTGGTTCAAGGTAAATGGTCTTCATTTGAATAGTGACAAAACAAACATAATGTTAACTTAACAGTACATCTCCTAATCAACCCACACTTACACTTGTTAAGCTTGATTGTTAAGATTGTTAAGGTTTTGAATTAGACCCCGCCTTAACCCGGAAACAGCATGTCGATACAACATGCAACAAAATGGCGAGAGAGAGATTTATGCATTAAAGCAAATAAAAGAAATGGTTTCGACCGACAGTTTAAAAGAAGCGTATTATGCCTATGTACATTCAATACTTTCATATGGTATTATACTATGGGGAGCTTCAACAGATACAGAACGAATACTCAGGATGCAAAAACGTACAATAAGGACTTTAGTAGGAGCAAAATTAAGGACACATGTCGAGAACATTTTAGGACATTAAAAATATTAACATCTATCTCACAATTTATACTAAAAATACTCAAATGTACGACGAAATTTGAATAAATATCAAATAAGGATAAGGACAACGAATAGCCAAAGAAGTATTAGAAAGAAAATAATTTTAGAACCTACTGAACATAGACTTAAGAGAATATTATCAAACAAAATGCCTACTGCAATTGGCAGAAACCTATTTAACAAATTGCCTGAATATATAAAACTCGCGCCGAGTGAACGCCAGTTTGACAGTCACGTTAGGACGCTCTTATTAGACATTAGACAAGACATTGGTTGGTAGTGATTCTGTTGGCACAAAACCTAAACTAAACTAGCCTAAAATTGTTGCCGTCTCTTTTTTTTCGATTGAAAGAAAGGTGACAGCAACATTTTTACGCTAATTTAGTTTAGGTTTATTTATTTATTTTTTCTAAACATCTATTTTTATAATTTAGTTTTACATATAAAAACAATATACCTGTCTTTGCTAAAGAGTAGGAGTTTGTAAGGAACCCTTGATGCGCGAGTCTAACTCGCACTTGACGTTTTTTTTAAATTTAACACGATCCGGCGCGGTACGGCCGTGGCAGCATTTTTCAAAGTTCATAAAATGACAGTACGGTGACCGCCGTTTATTTTTCAAATTCGTTTACATCAAGTACGGCTACCGCAGCATATAAAAAAAATTAATCCATGTTAGACCTTACTGCCTACGCAATAAGACAGAGATTACGTTGCTGTATCATCGAAAATAAGTTGTATAATTGAGTTCTCAATGTGTGCCATAGACACACTTATATAGATTTCATCAAAACGCTAGTACGGCCACAACCGGGTTTTTTACTATGTAACGTCATAGTTCTGTGATGTTAGTGTCGGTCAGAGTTGGTTGTGTGCACGGCGGTTTGCGCGGCAATATCAATAGGCAACCAAAACTCACACGGTAAGCATGTTATTGATTTATAATGCATAAATATTGGTAAATACTTGCTGTATTTTGAATCTAGTAGATGTATCTAGTGAATGCTTTATTTTACGATAGTTTTGGTTGTTTTCAACATAAATTCTGGTACTTTCAGATGAGTCGGCGGAACAAAGATGAAGATCGCATTGCAAAACTTTTGGAAGACACGTCTACACCTGAAGTATCGGAAAAAGACCCATTCAGTGACGATGGCGAATATGCTTCCGATAAAGATTTTGAGCCGGATTATAACGAGCTTTCGTCTGATTCGGACTGTCCGCGTATGAGATAACGTCTTGTGGGTGTGCAGCATTCAACCAGGTATGATGAAACAACAATCTGATACTGAATCAGACGATGAGGTTGCTGATATTCAAACTGTAGAACATCCTAGAACATTACTTGATCACTTAGACGAAGAGGTAGCTGGTATTCTACTTTCAACTGCCGAGAATCCTAGAATATCTCTGAATCATGATGATGACATGATTGTAGCCGAAAAGTTCGTAAAAATAAACATCCAGCAATGGAATTGGTATCCAACAGATTTGGTAAACTATCCATGAAGCCAAAAGAAGTGGCGGCATATAACACGTATATGCTAGACGTGACAACGTGGACTGCGTATTATGTCTATAAGAAGTATTTCAAACCAGATGGCAGGTACGAATTCATAGATTTTAGAGACGCTCTGATAAAGCAAATGACCGGAGTTGACAAAATCCTTTCAGGAAGAGAATTGGTTAGTTCTGGAAGCATATATGCTAGCAGAAGAACAAAAACTTCACTAGGAGAAAGCTCAACAGAGTCACGATTCATTTCTGGAGGACATTAGCCTGAACTGATCCCATGCGCTGCAGGTGCTAAACACAAGTTCAAGTTTCTGAACTGTAAACTTTGCACCAAAAAAGTTTTTTACGGTTTGGAACGGTTTTTTTTATATAGAGTGTATGTGAACATTGAAATGAAACCCTTCCAGGTGTTGTTGGTTTTACATAATTTTTCTAATAATAATAATAAAAACTGAATAAATTTAGTTGTATTATTTGAAACTAAAGTCTTGCCTCTGAAGTTGAGTGACTGTCACAGCCGTACTGTTATTAGTATTAGCTGATGATCATATGAGATGGTCAGTACTGCCACAGATGTCACTGTTGCTGCCGTACTTGTTCCCTGCGATAGATATATTGTATACTGGTGTGACAGTACGGCTGAAACCGACTTACTGTTATACCCGTACTGCCAAATACGAAAGACATATTTTCATACGAATCAGACAGTACGGCTATATTGTTTACGGTCATAGCCGTCTACCGCCCTATGTAAGCGACTTATTTTCCTTGTTATTGTCAGTACGGTGGTAGAAGTATTGTGATTTTGTATGAAAAAATCTACTGTCTTTTCCTACCACCGTGCCACCTAGTACCGCGCCGGAACGTGTTAATTAATTTTATCTTATCTTATTAGGTACCTATGTGATTGTAATGCAAGCACACAAAGTTTAATAACGGCAAGCGCCATCTATTGAGCATAGTAAAAACCAGCATCAACGCACCAGCAGCGTAAAATCGTCGTGTTCGAGCTAAGAGTGTTCGAGACTTACCAGCTCGCTCGCAGTCGCTCGCAGTCAGAGTCGCAGTCGAGTTGAGGTCGAACGAGTCGGCAAAGCGGGTGACCTAACGTTTCTACAAAAACTGAATAGAGGGCGCTCTTAGTAAAACGGGACTTTGTGTAATCTGGTGCGTGATACCACCCGGTTCACCCGGATACCATTTTGGTAGGAATACCTAGGTAGGTATTTCCATAAGAATGTCACTATCTATTCTCATGGTATTGCTTACGTCTGGCTTTATTTATTTATTTATTAGAAAGGAATGGTAACAGCGTAGGTAAGTATCACAGACAAGTTTATATCAAGGTAAGTATACAAAAAGCATTACGGCTTAAAACATTTGAAAGACGGCTTTGCATTGCGTTGCGATGTCTGCTTGACGCAAGAGGCAGCAGCTGGCCCTTGCGTGACTAAAAATATTTTATACCTCGGCTGTCCAAAATCAAAACGTAGTAAGGGACACAAAACAAATTGTACAGGAGAGCCAAAAAACGTGTTCATCAATTTAAAGGCGTGCCCTATGAAAACTATTAGAGTGAGCTAAATGAAAGTTAGCTCAAAAGATGCAGTATATCATCAGCTTTAATATTAAATAGTTTATATTCTTTAATGTTTATAGTTGAACGTTAGGCAGCGCTTAATGCAGTTTCGTTTGTTTTGTTAGGTTGAAATAGGTTAATTTTACAATTTCAAAACGTAGCAAGGTCATCTTGCTGTGTTTTCAACTGGTATTTCTAAACCTATTTAACCAACAATATCTAGTAAGGGGTATATAAATAAAACTACAATTTAGTAAAAATCAAATTAAGTCTCGTAGGTAGGTAGTTACTTCTATTATTAATCCGACACAAACAACATACTCGGGTACCTATTTAAAAAAAATCCAATAATTATAAAATGTTTTAAAAATCTAATTCTGATATTCATCAAGTTAGGAGGATCAACTAGGGTAAATGCGTCCACAAGGCTAATGCGTCTTTTTGAACTTATATCTAAATTTCAAGAAATACATATTATAATAAGTTCAAACTACGTTCAAAAAGACGCATTAGTCGCCATAAACGTATTAGTCCCCATTGACGCAGCTACATTATTTTAGAAGATGGCAAATTATGTGTGATACTCTAGTCATCATTTTAAATTTGTCCACTAGGGGGACAAAAGTCTTATGAAATATCGCTTGTTGGCAGTTGAAGCCAGAAATTTCGTCTGTTATTCGGAAAAAGTGGTAGTAATTTGATCATAATGCCTTCCTTTTTACTTTCTTTTACTCCTCTTGGAGTGTTAGTCGCCATCGGTAGTACTTGTTCATTATGTTTCGTCATAAGAAATCCAGTTCTTGATACGGCGGCGCATCAAAGTCATACTTAAAGAGCATGTTCCTACTCCCACTGGTAAACTTAACTTCGACCAGTGAACTCAAAAGGAAAGTATTTAGAGGATCAACAGCTGCTCCTTCTTTTTGAGTGTGTCTCGGTGTGCGTTTCTTTTTGACTTTTGAATCTCCATGACTTAAATATTCTTCCTGCATTTTAAGCTCGACAATAACTACTTGACGTCTATCGACTAGGAACGTTTTGTTCTGATTTGACGATTTTAAAACGCAGTAAGTCACATTAACAATTTTTAAACACAGTACCGGACAGACCCTTACTATGTTTTAATTTTGGCAATGCGACTTACTTGGCTTTGAAATTGTATTTTAGTAGACTTTTAATAACCAAAGTGTACTTACTGCGTTTTTTAGAATTGCTATCTCGGGATTTAGCTGTAATTTAGAGAATATTTCTTCAGCAGGACAAGGGGATACGTCTAGTAAGTCCAAAAATGCAAAAAAACGTCTTTTTAAAAAAATGTCCCTTACTACGTTTTGATTTTGGACAGCCGACCTACATAAGCCTACAGCGTGTGCCTGAAGTGTCGCTGTCTGCATGCTGTACAAACATTAGGTCCTACCTACCTACTTACCGTGACAAGAAGATGCCTTCTAGGTATTTCGACGCAGAATAAGTAGCCTGGGTAAGTACTTACAATAAGTAGGTACTTACCTAAGTACTTACAATAAGTAGGTAGGTACCTCCTACTTACAATCATTTCACATTTAAAGCTTTGCTTTAACGGAGCGGAGAACTTTAAATTGCATTCATGAACCTGTGTTGAACAAACAGAATAAGAAGCTTGAAGCAAATATTATTTTTTTCCGTGGCCCAAATTATACGCCAGCACCAGGGACGAGAGCACTTTATAAAGTAGGTACCTATCTAGGTACTTACCTACTACCTAGGTAGGTAGGGTCAATGCGCCAGTTTGCGTCCAATTAGTGGAGTTGTCAGATTCAGATATCGAAAAAAAAATATTTTAGTGAGCTCTTTGGAATAAAATTGATTTCACCACATGACTAAAATACTCTATTGTCACTAGAAAAAAAGATTTGTTCCCATTTGTCACCCTGATCTGTCCCCCTTAGGGGGACAGATGGGAAAAAAAGTTCTATCTGTCCCACCGTTGCAAATAGGGGGACAAATAGAACTTTTTTTTATTTAAAAAGTTCTATCTGTCCCCTCGTGACTAACAGGGGGACAGATAGAACTTTTTTTAAATTAAAAAGTTCTATCTGTCCCCCTTTTGGCAACGGTGGGTGGGACAGATAAAACTCTTTCAATACATTACAGTTTTATATGTCAAAGTGACAGCAAATGTCAAAAATGAAAGGAGATGTCAATAATGACAGGAAATGTCAAAAAAGACTTTCTTCATAAATTTATCTGTTAATTTTAAAAAAATATTTTATGCCGAAATACCTAATTTTACCAGTTCTCGTCCAAAATTTCCAGTTTTCGACCCCCTGTTACCCAGTTTTCGACCACCATTATATCTGATAGGAAAATCACTAGAAATTATTATGCTAAGAGGGTTTATTAAAACTCGTGTTTAGTAATTAGTCATCTTTTATTAGAGGTTCTGTCTCACACATTATTGAATAAAGTTATAATTATAAAAAGTCAATCCTAATCAGCTACAAACACTAGACAGTAATTAATAATTTCTGTTTTACACAATGATTATTATTTACTTACGAATAACAAATTTTAACCTTTTTGTTTTTATCATCATCATCAGCCTTTTTCAGTCCACTGCTGGACATAGGCCTCCCCTAATGAGCGCCATAGCGCTCTGTCTTCAGCTTGCCGCATCCAGCATCTGCCAGCAGTCTTTCGCAAATCGTCATCCCACCTGGTCGGAGGGCGTCCTACACACACTACGTTTGCCGAGTCGCGCTCTCTACTCAAGAACACGTTTACCCCAGCGGTTGTCGGTTCTTCTCGAGATATGGCCAGCCCACTGCCACTTCAGCTTGCTAATCTTGCTATCCTTTGAGCTATGTTGAAAACCTTGGTTCTCTGTCGGATGTATTCGTTGCGAATCCTATCCTTCAGAGAAACACCGAGCATAGCTCTCTCCATAGGTCGCTGGGCGACTGTAAACTGGTGGACCAGCCCTACCGTGAGCGTCCACGTCTCAGCTCCGTAGGTCATGACGGGTAGGACGCACTGATTGAAAACATTCGTTTTCAAGCATTGCGGTATGGATGACGAGAAGACTCGAGGTAGTTTTCCAAACGCTGCCCAACCTAGCTGGATCTTCCTCTTGGCCTCCTTCTCGAAATTGTTTTTACCCAACTGCAGAATCTGCCCAAGGTAAGTGTACTCGGAAACAATTTCGAGAAGGTACGACGATCGGTCCCGGATCAATATGGCCATTGATCATGACCTTGGTTTCACCAAGTTCATGCCAAGACCGATGCGTCGTGAGGCGGAAGCTAGGCCGTCCAGCGTCCGGTTAAGCTCCTCCAGCGATTCCGCCATTAAGACTATGTCATCAGCGAATCGGAGGTGTGAGATGTAATCGCCGTTTATGTTAATGCCCTTACCTTTCCAGTCGTCCAGGCGTCTTAAACACATCTTCCAACGCGCTTGTGAACAGTTTCTGGGATATAACATCCCCCTGTCTCACACCTCTGCGCAGTTGGATGGGTTTGGACTGCTGGCCCTGTACTTGGACAGTCATGGTCGCGGCATCATAAAGACATCTCAGCACCTCGGTATAACGATAGTCTACTTGGCAACGCTGTAAGGATTCTAGAACAGCCCAGGTTTCGACAGAGTCAAAAGCCTTTTCATAGTCCACAAAGGCCAGACACAGGGGCTGATTATACTCTTCGGACTTCTGTACAATCTGCCTCACTGTGTGTATGTGGTCTATGGTGCCATATCCTCCGGCTCTGTACGGGTGGCTGGAACTCGTCGAGTCTCCTGGCGAGACGATTCGTGACCACTCGTGAGAAAAGCTTATAGACGTGGCTCAGGAGTGTGATGGGTCTGTAGTTTTTAAGAAGGGTTTTATCTTCCTTCTTAAAAAAGAGCACCACCAGGCTCTCGCTCCACGCCTTTGGAGTTCTCCCACTGCGAAGAACGGTGTTGAACAGGTTCTGAAGCTCCTGCAAAACAGGGGCTCCTCCTGCCTTCAGAAGCTCTGAAGTAAAGCCGTCTTCACCGGGGGCTTTTCCATTTTTAAGCTGCCTCAGAGCCATCACGATCTCGTCTTGATTGATGTCTGGCAGTTCGTCGATGTAGTGGCGTGTCAGGGTGGCTCGTGAATCGTGGTCATCCCGTTGGGCATGAGGGGCATGTGCAGCGTATAAACGGCCATAGAAATCCTCTATCTCAGGCGGAGATCTCCGGCTTCGACAATACTATCAGATCCAAAGCTAGGTTTAACTTTTCCAGTTGGTGTTTTCTTTTTTCTCTTCTCCAATTGTCTTACCTGATTTCCTTCTTTTTCTGTATTCTTGCTAATTTTCTTTTTCTTGATATTTCTGCTCTACCATTCTTTTTTTTTTCATTGTCTTCATAAAATTTATAGTAACAAAAAACCTTATAATTCTATTAGATTATTGTTTGGTTTACATAATCTATAAAGCTAAGGTCGAAATCAGGACTTCACTTAATATTGTCCAATTTCCGACCACCAAGAAATTTCATAAACTCAGTATTTTATGGTTCGTTGCTCCAAGCCTGGACGAAATATGGTTTTTAGATAGCTTACGAGCATAACGCAATGATTTATTATACGCAATTCTATTAGAATATTGTTCGGTTTACATAATCTTTAAAGTTAAGGTCGAAATCAGGACTTCACTTAACCTTGTCCAATTCCCGTCCACAAGAAATTTCATACATAGTATTTTATGGTTCGTTGCTCTAAGCCTGGACGAAATATGGTTTTTAGATAGCTTACGAGCATAAGGTCCAAATTTAATTGAAAGTTTGAGTAAATTTTCATACAATAATGAATACAAGAGACCACCTTATTGACACGATATGTCCATTTCGCGTCCACCCGGTCGACAACTGGACTATCTCAAAATATCGTGGTACAGTTCACGTCCACGCAAAATTTCAAATTTATTGATTATAATTTAGACAGAATAACACAAATCCATATTTTTTAATCCAAGATTAAGTCACATTAATAACCATCAACTCTAAAATGCATAAAAACAATGTAAAACTTACCGTTAAAAATGTGACATGCTGCTAATTTTTCCGTTGAATCCAGGCAAGTTTCGTCTTTTTTCTTTCGACCGCACACTGATTATTTTTTTTTTATCTATTTTGCTAGGTGCTAGTGATGTGAAGTTTGCTTGTGTGCGTAGCTTACACATCCAGGTTATTGATATAACTGATTATCATTGTGTGCGAGTGTAAGTAAGGCTATTTTCGACGAAATGTTACCAGTAGTGCCGTGAAAGGACGAGATATGGGCCTGGACGCCTAACTGGTACACCTACCCTACCTATCTAGGTACTTACCTACTACCTAGGTACCTACTTATTATAGCCGCTCACACAACAGCCACACACAAGCGATTATAGCCAAAGATTGTAGTGGAACGTAGGTTCCTACGATCTTTGATTATAGCAATGCGAAGCGGCAACACCGCACCGCACCGCATCGCTCGGGGGCGCGACGGCGCGGCGGCGGCGCGCGTTGCATCGCTGCGTCTCGCTCAGTATCGCGCGCGTCCCGCTCGGCGTCGCTCGCACTCGCGCTCTGCGGTTGTATACAGGATGAATTCAGTGCGGTACCGCGAGCGACTGATCGACGAGGTGCGCAAGTTCCCGGTGCTGTACGACACGAAGCACGAGCAGCATCGCGACATCGACGTGCGGGACCGCTGCTGGCAGGAGATCTCGCAGCGCCTCCAAGCCAACAGTACGTATACCGACACCGACACCGACACCGACCGGTACAGAACACAAGTATCCACACCTGTGCTACCGACTACCGCGACCCAGACAGCACGTACTGGCTCATGGCTGCCTGTTTATCTCGTACTGGCTCATGGCTGCCTGTTTATCTCGTAAGTATCAAACATCAAAGTGTTTTACCTACTAGTACCTACCTACCTATAGTATTATATTTTATTATCTGTGCTGATGTCAAAAAATCAAATTCTAGGTATAGGTACCTACATAACATACCTACTTATCGAAACTACGAAATGAAGTGATCATCACTTCAATCTTTTTAAGGTAGGTAGGTACCTACCAATACCTAGGTAGACCGTAGGTAGGTAAAGTGAAGAAGCGAACAAGAAATATTTACCATCTGTAGTTGAGAGCAAAACTCGTCCCAAGATTTTTTTATCGTCTAGATAATCTGATATTTTTTAATAAGCCTTTTGACATGTTTGGCAATTTGTTTTAATTCATTCATTGATTTGATAATTTTTGCAACTCACTTGGAGTGTTGTTATTTTATTGTCAGATTTTTCTATTTTGTCAGCAATATAGAGTTTGTTTGCATCATTCTTTACTGTTTCGACTCCCATATATATAATCTAAGAGTAGGATCATCATATTATGTATTTCTAATACAATATAAGACAAAGTGTCCGTGATGGTAGCGTACACATAACCGAAACGTGTCTGTGATGGTAGCGTACACATAACCGAAACGTGTCTGTGATGGTAGCGTACACATAACCGAATTCACGTTTGTTGTTATGCCTAATAAATAGCGTTTAAATAGAGTATAATCAGTGCAAAAGTAAAATAAATAGCACCTCCTTGGTTTAAGAAATAATGACCATTGTTTGTGGGTACGCCAGCATAACGATCAAGCTAGCGTACACACGACCGTTCTCAAAAACGGCTTATACTATAGCAACAAAATTTATACACAATAATAGAGTATAAATAGCGTCTTAGCTATGCAAAATTTCATAATGATTGCTCTCATAGGAACAGAGATATGGAACAAGACTATAAAATAACACCTGAGCTGGCGTTATGCTAGCGTACCCATTAAAAACCGAAATAGTTCCTATAGAAAACGAGGTTTTCTTAATGTAAATGCTATATGTATAAATAGTGCGTGAAGTACTTCCTCTCCCAGTAGTCATACTTTATGCAAATTCGTAATCAAACACTATAAAAAGTTGATGTAAAGTTCTAGGAACATGACGACGCATTATCTCTATCTCTTTCACTTCCATGGATAATTCACACGCATCTTTCTCTATCTTTCATTGTGACCTATACCTACATTGCTCACTGCTCAGAGTCCAAGGGATATTGCTGTCGGTTGCAATGTAGTTCCGCCGTGGTCTGCTAGATGGCGCTAAACGTGACTTCTGAACACATAGGTAAATTAACAAAACCTTATGATTGCTTGGCTTTATATGAAGCTAAATATAGATAAAAATACTCGTGACAGCTCATTTACAGTAACAAAACGACTAATTATTACTATCTACTACATTGTTCGGTATGTGCCGTGTGCGGTGTGGTGCCGGCCTATCCTCTTCAAACCTGAGCCTTATGCAAATGCATTTAAAGTTATTTTATTCTAAAATAGGGGTAATTAGGGTTCAAATAAAACATTTTGATCAGTTTCAAAAAAAATGGTTTTATATTTTTGGAAAAAACATGGGTACACATAATATGTGTACCTCAGGTCTATACAATAGAAAAATCCCTAAAATTTGAGAAATTTTCACCCTACTTTTTGGTGTGGAAGACCTCAAAGCAATTATTTTTTGTGACACACAGGTATACCTGGCACTTTGTGCACATGGTGCGGCATCGTGAGGAACAGTGTGGGTGTCGGCATTTTGATGCGAACTTGTCTTCCAGGAAGCGAGGGAGATGACCAACGCCATCCAGCCGAACCTCAGGGTTCGGAAGGGCCACCACTGCTCGGTGTTTCTTTTTGGGTTCACCCTGCTCATATCTAGTGGACGAAGAAACTTGTTCAACATCTGCCCTACTTGTGCTGGGTCTGGATGTGAAATCAGGGTCAACCCTCCCACCAGCAAATTTGACCATAGCTGTTGCTACATTCAGCCTGTACTGCAATAGCCCGAGCTTGTCTTTAGGTGCGACGTCCTCCTGGTTGCAGCAACGGCCGTACATAATCCAGCTGTTGACTATGGCTAGGTCCACAAAGTGGCTGAAGGCTCTAACAGTCCACTTAGTAGTACGCATGTCGCTCCGGTAGTAGGCTATGAGCCTATCGCAAAGATCGATGCCTCCCATGCAGGTGTTGTAATTTTTCACCACAGTAGGTTGTGGTACATCTATCTTTCTCTTTTGAATTTTGCACCAGCGCTTACATGTAGTCATTGGAGCACTTCCGGTGCAAGTTGAAAGCATTGTGACGGCTTTCGTGTCCTTCCATTTCAACACGCATACTTTTTCGTCGTTTCGTACTTTCTCATCAAATTCACCACTTTTCAGCTGTTTGTCTGTCTAATCTCATATATATGTCGGCCTTATTTTCCACAGCTTGTCGCCATCAGTACGTACCGCAGTATTATCTACAAAGTGGATATGGTTTCGTAGTTCAAAAAACCTATCCCGAGTCATCGTGTCCTTGATGAGGGGCACACAGAGTTCCCTGCTCCAGTAAAGCCTTGCTTGGGGATACTTCAGTGTCCCCATGATAATCTGAATACCCGTAAATTGTATCATCTCTATGTAATTAGTTTGAACTGATTTCAAATCTCGCACCTGTGCAGAATACAAGTTGGTTTGCTCTGCGGTCAGTTTCCAAAAGTCGATATCAAGATATTCGAAAAATGAGTAGAGGCAGTTGGCCTTTGAAGTACCTTGGCTGAGGAGTACGTCTTCGTTGATGTCAGGCCCACGAGGAACCATTTCTTTGGTCAGCCAGAATTGACGAGCCGGCTCCTCAGAAGGAATTTCATCATTGCTGACTTGCTCCTCTTCCGACTCTGAAGATGAGGGTCCATCGGCATCGGGCGGAAAATACTCTGGCTCATCCTCACCTCCTGAGATGTCCAGGTCGCTGTCATCAAGTACCGCCGCGATAGCTGCGTCATCCATGACTACCAAGCAAAAGAAATTGTTTCTATTTTTTCATACTAGTAAAAATCCAATAGTAACAACCCGAGGTACACAAATGTGTACTCTGGAAAAGAACCATGATTTTTCACTGAAAAAACTATATTTTTCTAAAACTTTCGTAAAAATATTAGAAAACAACATTTTACCTACTAAATCACACAAAAAAATCAATCAGTTATCATGTTTTTTCATATTTACCTGTTTTACGAAGTTTCCACGCCGGCGAAGTGAAAAAAAAACGGTGCACTTTTGAATTCAAATACAGTTTTCATCCACTTGTCACGATTTTCCCGCTCTGGCTGCGGTTTTATTAGGAACTAATACGTTTACTCGTCATCTAGTTAGTACCAAAAGCTACTAAGAGATGACGCTAGTAGTAAAAAAAAATGATTTACTGAGGTGCACATATGTGTACCCCAGGTCTGAAGAGGCTATAGAATAGTAACCACCCCAACTCTTCCCGTGGGTGTCGTAGGAGGCAACTAAGGGACACAAACCGGGGGGTGGGCAACAGCGCCCCCTGCAGAACAATTCTACCACTGAACTGCGATCCCCAACCCGCATGCCCAGCGTGGGGATTATGGGCATTACCCCCCAATGATGCAAGGAACCAAAAAAAATGGCCCCAGTACCCGGCCGCCTCGCTATTCCTGGCCATGGCAGCGGCCATGGTAACGGCGGGGCAAGGGGTGCTAGGAATCACCAGGCTACCTCAGGCTGCCACCAACAACTGACCCTGCATAATGGACCAACAGGAGTCCAAATGCGGACAAGGGAGTACTCTTACCATACCCTGGCTACGTATAACGGACGCACTCTGAGGCTTGACCAACATCTAGCGCAGTTGGAAGTGGAGTTAGAGAACATTAACTGGCATGTTCTGGGGTTATGTGAAGTCCGCAGAGAGGGAGAGGACACCGCAACCCTAGACTCGGGCCATCTTCTCTACTTTCGCGAGGGTGATAAAACATCCCAGGGTGGCGTAGGTTTCCTCGTCAATAAGGTCCTCTCTAGCAACGTCCAAGAAATCTCCAGTGCGACCAGGGTAGCATACCTGATCCTTCGGCTATCCAAAAGGTATAGCATGAAGGTTATTCAGGTCTACGCACCGACCTCGGCACACTCGGATGATGAAGTGGAGGATATTATGTATGAAGACATATCCAAAGCCTTGCATAACACCACCAAGGCCCACTTCAACGTTGTTATGGGAGACTTTAACGGCAAGGTGGGAACCCAGAATGGCAACGAATCCCGAATAGGCCCGCATGGTTATGGAGTTAGGAATCACAGGGGTGTTTGTCAACTTCCTTGAGAAAGAGGGACTGTTCTTAATGAACTCCTTCTTTAAGAAGCAGCCTCAAAGGAAGTGGACACGACACTGTGACCAAAAATTAGATCGACTTCATCATGACGGATAGCAAGCACATATTCATCAGAGATGTCTCAGTGATCAACAGGTTCAATACCGGATCTGACCACCGACTCCTCCGAGGCTCTCTAAATATCAACTTGAAGCTTGAAAGAAACCGTCTGATGAAGTCCACCGACCTAACCCAATCTAAATCATGGCGGGCACCGAGAAGTTCCAGCAGCTTCTCGGGGATAGATTTGTTGCCTTGGAACCCACTGATGACGCTGACGAGACCCTGCACAATCTGATCGAAACGCTGAGGCACGAAGGCATCAAGTTTTGTAAAAAGCAGCGTACTGGCAAGAAATTCAAACTCTCGGACGAGACTCTCGGGTTGATGACAAGAAAACGGGAAACCACCCAGGCGACTTCGTCAGAGAGGTCACACCTGAACAAGCGAATTGCGAAGATGGTACGGCGCGACCTTTGGAGCTCCAACACACGCCTCATTGAAAAGGCAATAGAGCGAAACCGATGGTCCAAAGTATTCACTTAGCAGCTTGGCAGGAGCCACCTGACGTAGCTTAAAACGCACAACGATGGGAGGACCGTATTGTCGAAGCCGGAGATCACTGCTGAGATAGAGGATTTCTATGGCCGCTTATACGCTGCACATGCCCCTTGTGCCCAACGGGACGACCACGATTCACGAGCCACCCTGACACGCCACTACACCGACAAACTGCCAGACATCAGTCAAGACGAGATCGTGATGGCTCTGAGGCAGCTTAAAAATGGAAAAGCCCCCGCCCGGTGAAGACGGCATTACTTCAGTGCTTCTGAAGGCAGGAGGAGCCCCTGTTTTGCAGGAGCTTCAGAACCTGTTTAACACCGTTTTTTACAGTGGGAAAACTCCTAAGGCGTGGGGCGGGAGCCTGGTGGTGCTCTTTTTTAAGAAGGGAGATAAATCCCTTCTTAAAAACTACAGACCCATCACACTCCTGAGCCACGTCTATAAGCTTTTCTCACGAGTGGTCACGAATCGTCTCGCCAGGAGACTCGACGACGTTCCAGCCACCGGACAGGCTTGGTTTCGCGGAGGATATGGCACCATAGACCACATACACACAGTGAGGCAGATTATACAGAAGTCCGAAGAGTATAATCAGCCCGTGTCTGACCTTTGTGGACTATGAAATGGCCTTTGATTCTGTCGAAACCTGGGCTGTTCTGGAATCCTTACAGCGTTGCTAAGTAGATTATCGTTAATTATATCGAGGTGTCGAGATGTCTTTATGATGCCGCCACCATGAGTGTCCAAGTACAGGGCCAGCAGTCTAAACCTATCCAACTGCGCAGAGGTGTGAGACAGGGGGATGTTATATCCCCGAAACTGTTCACTAGCACGTTGGAAGATGTGTTTAAGACGTTGGACTGGAAAGGTAAGGGCATCAACATAAACGGCGATTACATCTCACACCTGCGATTCGCTGATGACATAGTCTTGATGGCGGAGTCGCTGGAGGAGCTTAACCGGATGCTGGACGGCCTAGCTTCAGCCTCACGACGCATCGGTCTTGGCATGAACTTGGATAAAACCAAGGTCATGATCAATGGCCACATTGATCCGGGACCGGTCGTCGTACATGGCCATCTTCTCGAAATTGTTTCCGAATACACTTACCTTGGGCAGATTCTGCAGTTGGGTAAAAACAATTTCGAGAAGGAGGCCAAGAGGAGGATCCAGCTAGGTTGGGTCGCTTTTGGCAAACTACGTCAAGTCTTCTCGTCATCCATACCGCAATGCTTGAAAACGAAAGTTTTCAAACAGTGCGTCCTACCCGTCATGACCTACGGAGCTGAGACGTGGTCACTCACGGTAGGGCTGGTCCACCAGTTTAAAGTCGCCCAGCGAGCTATGGAGAGAGCTATGCTCGGAGTTTCTCTGAAGGATAGGATTCGCAACGAATACATCCGACAGAGAACCAAGGTTATCGACATAGCTCATAGGATTAGCAAGCTGAAGTGGCAGTGGGCTGGCCATATTTCAAGAAGAACCGACAACCGCTGGGGTAAACGTGTTCTTGAGTGGAGACCGCGACTCGGAAAACGTAGTATAGGACGCCCTCCGACCAGGTGGGATGACGATTTGCGAAAGACTGCTGGCAGATGCTGGATGCGGCAAGCTGAAGACAGGGCGCTATGGCGCTCATTAGGGGAGGCCTATGTCCAGCAGTGGACTGGGTATAGGCTGATGATGATGATTCGGTGTATTGATTCACTAATAACTTATTTTTGTATGCGACAGTAACTACCACAACAAATTTGTTCCTAGAACTTTACATCAACTTTTTATAGTGTTTGATTACGAATTTGCATAAAGTATGACTACTGGGAGAGGAAGTACTTCACACACTATTTATATACATATAAAGCATTTACATTAAGAAAACCTCGTTTTCTATAGGAACTATTATGGTTTTTAATGGGTACGCTAGCATAACGCCAGCTTAGGTGTTATTATTTCTTAAACCAAGGAGGCGCTATTTATTTTACTTTTGCACTGATTATACTCTATTTATACGCTTTTTATTAGGCATAACAACAAACGTGAATTCGGTTATGTGTACGCTACCATCACGGACACTGTGTGTTGTCAGGCGAGGCGCTGAAACGGGAGTGGAAGATTCTGCGCGACTCCATGCGCCAGGCGCTGAAGCGGAGCAAGGAGGGAGCCACCACGCGCGCCGGCGAGCCCTGCAAAAAGTGGCGCTTCCAGAGCCGCATGGCCTTCATCCTGCCTTACGTCACCGTGCGCAGGTCTGCCTCACGTCTCACAGCCCTCATCATCATTACAATCAGCCTATCGTCCACTGCTGGACATAGGCCTGCCCTAAAGAGCCCCTAGCGCCCTGTCTTCAGCTCGACGCCTCCAGCATCTGCATGCTGTCGTTTGCAGGTCGTCATGCCAAGCCAAAAGGCTGGAGAGCGTCCTACACTACATTTAACCAGTTGTGATTATACTCCATCGAATTTCGGGTGTTTGTATGACCGGCCCACTGCTACTTCAGCTTTCTTATTCTTGGACCTCTGTCGATAATTTCGGGTGTTTGCGAGATATGACCGGCCCACTGCTACTTCAGCTTTCTTATTCTTGGACCTCTGTCGATAATTTCGGGTGTTTGCGAGATATGACCGGCCCACTGCTACTTCAGCTTTCTTATTCTTGGACCTCTGTCGATAATTTCGGGTGTTTGCGAGATATGACCGGCCCACTGCTACTTCAGCTTTCTTATTCTTGGACCTCTGTCGATAATTTCGGGTGTTTGCGAGATATGACCGGCCCACTGCTACTTCAGCTTTCTTATTCTTGGACCTCTGTCGATAATTTCGGGTGTTTGCGAGATATGACCGGCCCACTGCTACTTCAGCTTTCTTATTCTTGGAGCTCTGTCGATAATTTTGATGCTCTGTCGGATGTATTTGTCGAAATTCAAAATACACAACAAATGGTATAAAAACATAATAATATCGTTTGTTTTTGGAAGAGTCAATTACCGAAAGCTTAGTTATAAAATGTCAAGGCGAAGATCAGTACAGTAGGTAGGTAACGGGTTACAGGGAGGCTTCCGTCAAGATCAGTAGGTAGGTAACGGGTTACAGGGAGGCTTCCGTCAAGATCAGTAGGTAGGTAACGGGTTACAGGGAGGCTTCCGTCAAGATCAGTAGGTAGGTAACGGGTTACAGGGAGGCTTCCGTCAAGATCAGTAGGTAGGTAAACGGGTTACAGGGAGGCTTCCGTCAAGATCAGTAGGTAGGGGAATGAAAACCAAATCGCCTCTTTTGAAGTCACATGTCTGATAATATTTTTATCATAGTGAAAAAATTCTATGTCTATGATTGTACGGTTTGCATACCATACAGAGTGACATGTTCCCGCGGGTCAGCAGTTTACGTTATGACGTGTTTCTCAGGCTTATTACATTCAGTCGCAAACAACTGTCCTTTGGGCAACACGTCACGGCGTACACTCGCGACCATAACAACTGTCCTTTGGACAACACGTCACGGCGTACACTCGCAACCATAACAACTGTCCTTTGGACAACACGTCACGGCGTACACTCGCGACCATAACAACTGTCCTTTGGACAACACGTCACGGCGTACACTCGCGACCATAACAACTGTCCTTTGGACAACACGTCACGGCGTACACTCGCGACCATAACAACTGTCCTTTGGACAACACGTCACGGCGTACACTCGCGACCATAACAACTGTCCTTTGGACAACACGTCACGGCGTACACTCGCAACCATAACAACTGTCCTTTGGACAACACGTCACGGCGTACACTCGCGACCATAACAACTGTCCTTTGGACAACACGTCACGGCGTACACTCGCGACCATAACAAAACCTTTAACATAACGTACGATTAAACCGTGAAACTTTACAAAACTCTTTTAACTCTCAAACACCAACAACTTGTAGGATTGTAGGGGGCACACTACGCACCCTACATCATTGTAGGGGGCACACTACGCACCCTACATCATTGTAGGGGGCACACTACGCACCCTACATCATTGTAGGGGGCACACTACGCACCCTACATCATTGTAGGGGGCACACTACGCACCCTACATCATTGTAGGGGGCACACTACGCACCCTACATCATTGTAGGGGGCACACTACGCACCCTACATCATTGTAGGGGGCACACTACGCACCCTACATCATTGTAGGGGGCACACTACGCACCCTACATCATTGTAGGGGGCACACTACGCACCCTACATCATTGTAGGGGGCACACTACGCACCCTACATCATTGTAGGGGGCACACTACGCACCCTACATCATTGTAGGGGGCACACTACGCACCCTACATCATTGTAGGGGGCACACTACGCACCCTACATCATTGTAGGGGGCACACTACGCACCCTACATCATTGTAGGGGGCACACTACGCACCCTACAACTTAGTTTTTTTTTTTTTCTTGTGGACTCTATCGCGTGGACACGTTTTGCAAATAACAGTGAGTGCGGTGAGTTTTACAAGGATTACACTAACTACAACTACAACCGGGTGAGTGAGTATTCACTTTTATACTAGGTATTGCCTATCGGTAGCGGATCGGTTCGACTGGCCTCCCACAAGCGGGTCTCACCGGTTGGATTGAGAAGTCGCACATGCTGAAAGGTTAGTACCGCACCACCCACAACAATTACCTACTTTACAACTAGGTATTACAACTAACTACAACTAAACACCATGAATATCGAAGATATTCTAACAACCCAGAGTCAACTGCAAGAGAAGATACGAAGACTCCTACGCAACTTCAAGAGAGATGGAGGTGAGCGAAAAACTCCTCTTTACCTGAAGAAACGACTTGAAGTTCTCGATTCCTACTGGAAGGAATTTAAATCAAACCACACACAACTCTACCAATGTAAAGATCGCATCTATGCGTACTCAAATATCAAATATCAATAACGTTTATTTCTTTAAGCTTACAAAATAAGCACTTAGACAAGTCAAATTTTATACTATAAACAGGTTTATAAATAGTCATTATTATCAAATAAGAAATATGATGTTATTGATTTTATTCGCTTCAATTTTTTGTCCACTAGTGGAAGAAGCGAAAAAGAAACCACTAGTAAGTTTTATAAAACTTAAAATTAATACATAATCTCAGTCTAAATATAATCTAATTTGTATATAACTCAATATTTATATAAAACTAACTAAGCTTAACATTATATCCCTTATATACCATTGTCGGTGTGGAACTGAGCGACATCTGGCCAAGCATTTACATCATTGATGTAATCATCTATGGAGTAATAGGCTTTCTTTATTAGATTTCGTTTTATGTACTGTTTAAATTTACGAATAGGGAGCTTAGTTGCTTCAGATGGAAGCTTGTTATAGAAGCGTACGCAATTTCCCATAAATGATTTCCCTACCTTTCGTAATCTATATGATGGGATGAGCAGTTTGTTCTTGTTTCTTGTATTTACTTTGTGAACATCACATTTTTTTAAAAAGCTATCTTTGTTTTTGTGCGTATACATTAGATTTTCATATATGTATTGCGATATTACTGTCAAAATATTTATATCTTTAAATAAGTCCCTCAAAGAGTGGCGTGGCTTTAATTTATAAATTGCGCGTACAGCCCTTTTTTGGAGAACAAAGATAGTCTGAATGTCGGCTGCCCGTCCCCAAAGCAAAATACCATAAGACATGATACTATGGAAGTAACTGAAATAAACTAACCTAGCTGTATCTTCATCGGTAATATATCTAATTGTTCGAACCGCATATGCTGCTGAACTAAGTTTGCCTGCGAGAGCATCAATTTGCGGTCTCCATTGAAGAGAGGAATCAATATGTAACCCTAGGAAAACCGTTGAGTCGACAAGGTCAACGATCTCATCCTTTAGCATTATCTTAGTTGGGAGTTCTCTTACATTTGGTAACATGAATTTTATGCATTTGGTTTTTTTAGCATTTAGTAAGAGGTTGTTGGAGGTGAACCAATCTAGTATTTGTGAAAGCGAGTTATTTACATCGTCATAATTAAATTTATTTCTGTCAACTTTAAAAATCAATGAAGTATCATCAGCAAATAACACTATATCACAGAGATCTTTTGCAAAAAAAGGGAGATCATTAACATATACTAAAAATAAAAAGGGACCTAATATTGATCCTTGTGGAACGCCCAATTCAATTTTTGAGCCCCGAGATCTTTCTTTACCAATATCTACTTTTTGAACTCGACCAGATAAATAAGATTGCATAAGGTCCAGTGCCTTGTTGTCAATACCGTAATGTTTCAATTTTCCAATTAGTGTACAATGATCTACACAATCAAAAGCCTTAGAAAGGTCGCAAAATATACCGATAGCGTTTTTCGCCTTATCCCAGGCATCCAATATATGCTTTAATAGAGCTGTACCAGCATCGGTTGTCGATCTACCCTTGGTGAAGCCAAATTGATTTTTATGAAGTAGTCTATTAAGGTTAAAGTGAGAGGACAACTGAGTAAGGATAATCTTTTCAAAAACTTTACTCATTGTGGGAAGTATTGAAATTGGCCTGTAGTTGGCTGGATCAGTGTGACTACCAGATTTATAAAGAGGTACCAATTTACTATATTTCATGAGATCAGGAAAAACTCCTGCGTCGACACAATTATTATATTTATATATATTTATACAAAAGAAACGCAGGATCATGTAACATAGCTTCTCTAGCACCATAAAGATCATATAGTCTATTCCTACTTCTATAGATGCCGGGAGTGGCCCAATCAGTGAACCCAACCTTGTCTCTAACTATGCATGTTTTAAGTTTGAAGACTTCACTGTGTTCTTTGTTTATAATATTAAAAAGTTCGGCAAATAAGTCATTTGGGTCATCAGAACAAGATACATTAGTTACTGCTAGTTGTATTTTAGTTTGGAAATTCCTAATACGGCTCTCTGTGATAGGCCTGTAGGTATATTTCTCAACTTTGTTCTTATCGTTATAATCGTAACTAAAATTGACACTCTGACCATAATGGTCTGATTTAAAATGCTTTATTGGTTGGGGATTGATTGCAGAAAATATTATCTAAACAAGTAGCAGTTGTTGGGGTTACCCTAGTAGGGTCCTTGAAAAGATGTTGTAAACTAAAGCATTTGAATAAATTAAGCAATCGATCGGCAAGAGGATTCGCTAAAATATCTATATTAAAGTCGCCACAAACAATGAGATCTTTCCTACATGTAAATACTTTCAACAAAACTTCTTCCATAGTACATTCAAAATCTACCTGATTTGCGTCGGGGGGGCGGTACACACACACTATGATATGCCGCTCCAGTTCCACACATGAAAGTTCAATAGTCCTCTCAATAGTAAGGTTTACAATATCTTTCCGTTCTTTACATTTTACACTATTTTTAACTATAATCAAAGAGCCACCACGTATTGCAGCTTTTCTTTTATAGGAACTTGCAAAACAATAGTTATTATAAAAGGGAAGTAACTGATTTTCTACAATCCAGTGTTCTGTTAAGCACATAACATCTACATTTAAATAATTTAAAAATAGTTCTAATTCTAAGATTTTGCTGGGTAAGCCTTGTATATTCTGATGGACTAAATGAAATGCTTCCCCATTGTCGTTGTGATCAGTTTAAATTTGCATTTACTGACACTGCCGTTTTAATGCCCTCATTAGTACTACTACTAACTACACATACAGGCTCGTCGGTTAACTGCGTTATAATATTTATAACGGGATCAAAAATATTATATGCTAACAATTTAGCAATTATTATTTTGCTATGTTTGGTTAGGTACATTGTATCCCTTGTCAAAAAAGTTTTACTAATAAATTTATTAGTATCAAAAAATAATACATCATTACTATGACGACATGTCATAATGTACATCAGCATGTTATTTTGACTCAAATTTTCATTTTGCTTTGATGTCAATGACTTTGAGTAGGGGAAAGAGCAAATAATTAGTTTCCCCAGTCCATTATGTACTTTTTCTAGAAGTACTTCAACAAGTCTAATCAACTGTGACCGTTTCACAGAACTTTCACCAAGCTGAACTATTAAGGTAGTGCTTTTGTTTAACGAGTCATCTTTCTGAATACAATCAGTTATTATATTTATATTTGCATTCGGATAACATTTATTCACTACTTTTTGAACTAGTAAGTCACTTAGTATAGGACCCATGCCAGCACCCAACTTATCTGAGTATAACGCAGTCTTTCGGGTATATTGCCTGTAGTTTGGATCAATTTTTTTAACCGGAGATGGTGTAGCTCGGTCTGATGGACACCCCGAGGTGGGGGTAGGTGGTGTGTTGCTGTTAGAGCTATATTGATCCTCGAGCAGGGGTGACGGCGGCGCCGCCGCCAGCAGCGCGGGTGGTGACACCATAGATATCGGAGGTGTTACCTCCACAGCTCCTTCTCTGATTATGTTTGTGGTCATCTCGAGATCTGTTTGAGTGCTGTTATGCCGTACTTCAACATACATAGTTTGGTTATTAACAATATCCTGCATATTTTGATAGCGGTCATTGGCATCTTTTTGGGCTTGTTTGTATTTACATGTGACATCATGAAGAGCAATTTCTAAGCTAACTATTTTATCAGCCATATAGCTTTATACTTTACGGATAACCACTTCCAACAAACTAAGCAGATTTACGCTGAAGCTCGAGCGTTAATCGAACAATACGAGGTCTCTCCTCAGCCGAGTGAAAGATCTCAAACGAAGATTCCTACGATACAGGTATCTGAAACTCAACAGCCTTCGGGAGAACCATCAACTTCTCAACAACGAGCAGGTGCAGCAGCCCCTGCATACACACAACCATCGGGAGAACTGTCTACAACTCAACATCAAGCAGGTGACGTAACCCCTGCCTACCTAACAACGAAATCCCAAGGTAACCCTAGCAAGTCTGAAGACCTACTGCGAAAACAGAAAAGCAACTTTAGGGCTTTTTCTAGGACACTATTAACAATCAACATCGAACAAATAAACGAAAACTTCGAGACAGAGTTCGAGGACACCCTCAAAACTCTTGAATCTAGGTGGAGAACCATCGACTCTCTGCACTGGGAGATCGACAGTGAAAACGCGCTCGACCAAGATTACGAACCGATCTTCGAGATCTACGAACAACACTAAAATGTGGTCTGTTTCTCACATGGAAAAATCTACTCCTAAAATGGTACTCCTACTTTCTCTAGATCCTACCAACACTGGACATCCTTCAAGGACTTGTTCAAAGAGGTAATCCATAACAATAGAACACTATCAGGTGCACAAAAGATGCAGTACCTAAAATCCAAGGTAAAGGGTGAAGCAGAAAAGCTTACAGCAGAAAAACTGGCGCTTCCATAAAGAAAATACACGATACGGCGAACGAATGCTTGAACGCGATCGAAAAGCTCGGCGTCGATATCTCAACATGGGACCCTATCCTGGTACACCTTCTCTCGCTGAAACTCGACGCTGACACCTATAGCGATTACGTGGAATCGGTGAAGGAACCGCGAGAACTACCTAACTTGGCCGAATCATGAACTTTCTTGAAACGAAATTCACGGCTTTGGAGTCCGTACGACGTAAACAAGACCGCTCTTCGGACAACCAACAACAACGTGGTTCATCTAACTACAACAAAAATCAACAACAAAACAAATCCGTATCTAACTCTAATAATAACAAACCTAAAAACTATAATAACGCATTCAACTCTACGATGAACAAACAAGTACCTAAACACGTGAAGTGTCCGCATTGCAAGAACGACCATGGATTATACAATAGGGATGTTAACCATAATCACAAATTAAAGTTTAGTGTTAATTTTATAATCATTTGTATTATTAGAATATCGAAAATCACATTTTTATAATATAATATAACTTATTGAATTTATTAAAAATGATTTTAAATGCTATATTTATAATCTGTTGTCAAGTGACTGCAAACGCCATTATAAGCTTATGACGTCACTAGCTGCAAAACTAGCTGTCGCACTGTTTGTTTACCTTTCTGCATTTTCTCATAACGACGAATTAGTCTGTAAATTACATAATATTAATACATGATGGAATCCGGATTCACTAAAGGGAATAGTTCCAACTTACCAAAAGTAGATTTGTTGATGGTGGCAAACTTTTTTGCAAGAAACGAAGACTTTTGTGGTTCAGAATTCAGGAACGTGAAAACATCTTTGTAGGTACTCTTTTACGTTTAATACCATTTATCTATCTACGAATACATAAATAACAGTCAAGTACATGTGTAATAGATGATTTTCTGCTTTTTATATATAATTTATCGTGTTTAGAACATCGTTTAAATCACTGTTTACAAAGTTAGGTTATGTGCTAAAACAATAAATTCGTAACATTTGCTTATCTTTTGGCACATGAATAAACAGTTTTTCCGGTATAGTAATTGTTGTACTTTTACACAGGGGGCACTGCACAGGTTTTGTAAAACTTTGTGTTCATTTTGATTGTTTGTATTCAAGTAAAATTAAGAAAACACATGTCCTAATCGAACAATGGACATACAACATACAGTCATGTCATGAATCGCGACCATCGTTTTGCGGTTCGTGACGTCATTTCTGTTACGTGACAGTTGTTAGTGTTTTAGCGGAAAAGTTTAAAATTACTCTATTTTTGTACATTTTCTTATCGAAAATAGTAATATTTTTAAAGAAAATATTTTTTTTTATGCTAAACAAGAGTCCATCTTCAAAATAAAAGCAATTCCGAAAAATTGTTAACATCCCTATTGTAGCGAGTTTATCAAATTGCAAACGGCGGACCGACGGAATTTAGTTGCAAAACTCAACATATGTAGCAATTGTTTGTTCGACCACAAAGATAAACAATGCAAGTCTGAAAAACGCTGCCTGCAGTGTAATTTAAATCATCACACCTTGCTACATAACGCTTCACAGAAAACACAAACAAAGAAAAACAGCGACAAACCTAACAACAACTCAAATGACAAAAACGAAGGTGCAAGTAGTAATGTATCTTCAATGGGAAACATTTGCGAAACACTTTTGGCTACGGCTATGGTCAAGGTCAAAACTAACGACGGGTCAGAGGTCACTCTACGCGCCCTCATCGACCAAGGATCACAGATATCCATCATAACGGAAAACACTGCTCAACTGCTGGGACTACCACGGATGAGATGCAACGACGTTATTTTCGGCGTAGGAACGCGCGAAAATAACTGCAAAGGAGTCGTCAACCTAACATGCACATCTATAAACAAAAACTATACATTTGACTCACAAGTATTCGTCATAAAAAAACTAGTCAACAAACTACCTAACAGAACCTTCTCCAAACCATCTACATGGACACACTTGGAAGGGATACCACTGGCCGACCCTGACTACAACATCAGCCGACCAGTCGACATACTTTTTAGGGCAGATGTCTACTCTACCATCATCCTAGGTGGCATCATCAGAGGGGATGAAACACAACCGATGGCTCAACAATCACAACTCGGTTGGATTTTGTGTGGCAACATAAAATCCTACCAATGTAACGTTGTCCTAAACACACATAGCTGAGTTTGACCCTTTTTGGCCCATCCTTGGGCAGCACGGATACATCTGTCTACAAAGTATGTAAATATCATTAATTTTGTATTCTACCCTGTGTATAATTGTGTATGTCTGTCTGTGCTGTTCTTGTTGTGTCAAATAAATGTATCTTTATCTTTTTATCTTTAAACAATTTGGACGAAATCAAACAATTTTGGGAGATAGAAGATATTTGGGCAGAATGCTCTGAACTATCTACGGAAGATGCCTACTGTCTCCAACAATATAAAACTGAAACCAAACGACAAGAAGATGGCCGTTATATCGTGCGGCTACCTTTACAAGAGCCGGCCGATATAGAGAAGATGTTTCGACAAATTCTATGTCATAAAGACGACCAGAACTACCAAAGAATACTGTGGAGAGAAAGCAGTAATCAACCCCCTTCAGGAATACCAACTTTCAACGATCATTTACGGAAACAAGGCCTCGCCATTTCTAGCTATGATGACTCTAAAACAGCTGGCTAACGACGAGCGACAAAACTACCCTGAAGCGAACCTATTCTCGAAACGTGTTTCTACATGGATGATCTTCTGTGCAACACCGACGACATCCAAACTGCTCTACGCATAAAAAGAGACCTAACAAACCTACTTCAAGCTGGAGGGTTCAACCTACGAAAGTGGTCGTCGAACGAAGCTGAACTACTACAAGACGAAGAACCTACCAGTAACACACCGGAAGCTTACAACTTCCGTCACCAAGAGTCTACAAAAACACTAGGTCTACGCTGGGACCCTACTGAAGACAACTTTACCTTCCAGCTAACTATCGACACCACATCTACGAAATCAGTCACAAAACGACTACTACTGTCAGAAATTTCCAAAATTTTTGACCCACTGGGATGGCTAAGTCCAGTAACAACAAAACTAAAACAAATTTTTGAAAAGGTGTGGGAAGAAGACCTAAAGTGGGACGACAAAGTACCTGAACCTATAAACAAAGAATGGGAAAAGGTCAAACTACAACTAACAGCAATCCACGAACTAAAAATACCTAGATGGTTACAACTTACACTAAATGATAACGTCGAAGTACATGGATTTTGCGATGCAAGCATCAATTCCTACGCTTGCGTTATCTACACAAAAACAACAAACGGTTCCGTCGTGATCGTCGCCGCGAAGTCACGACTTGTGCCCAAAAACAAAACCACTTCTTTGCCCAGACTTGAACTCCTAGCAGCAACATTACTATCTACTTTGATAAAGAAAGTTCAAGAATGCCTATCAACACACAACCTAACCCTCTACGGATGGTCGGACTCCAAATGCATTCCAGCGATTGTGATCACCGTTGAGCCATCCTACTGCTGTCTTAGGATGGCTCAGCGGTGATCACAATCGCTGGAATGCATTTGTGTTGCACAGGGTGAAGAAAATAACAGAAATCATGCCTACAACCTGCTGGCACTATGTCAAGTCCGCAGAAAACCCGGCGGATTGTGCTAGTCGTGGTATATTTCCAACCCAACTAAAAACACATCAACTTTGGTGGAACGGACCAAATTGGCTCTCTACGTTTCAACCCACAGAAAGCTCTCAAACCTACGAAACTAACGAAGAGATAAAGAAGTTCAAAACAAACGTCACTACACAACGTCACAACGATGACATCATCAAAGACCTGCTTGCTAAACACAGCTGTATAACTCGAGTTACACGTGTTATCGGTTTCAGTTTCAGTTTCTTTATTCATAACGTTTTGTGTTACAGGTCAGTTCTTCAATATAATTTACAATTAAATTGTATACATTCATACATAGGTATTGTAAAATTAATAAAAAAAATAGATTATTTAAAATTATGTTTAAAATAGTATTAAAAAAATATATATATAAATATAAATAAAATTCAATTAAATAATTCATCAAATTTATAGTAACATTTTTCTATAAGCCATAACTTTAGTTTGCTTTTGAAGGATTGCGTTGAAGTAGCACTTATGATCGCAGGTGGAAGGCGGTTACAAACAGACGGCCCCATCACATGCACCAGCTTCGACGATTTAGTGAGGCGCCGCGGGACAGCTCTCAGCTTGTGCGCGTGACGAGTAGGGTACCTGTGACCGTCACCGAACCTGGAGTACTCGTCGAGGTGGCACCGAACATACATGGCAGCATGGAACATCACTAGTCCAGGGACCGTCATGATCCTCAGAGAGCGGAATATTGGACGAGCGGGTGTATCCCATGGAACTCGTACTACAGCTCTTACTGCTCTTTTCTGCATTCTGAACACTCGCTCCCAGTCTGCGGCTCTGCCGTACAGCTCTATGCCATACTGGAGAAGCGAGTGCACAGATGCGAAGTAGCAGCTTCTCATCATGGTTGTTTCCAGTGTCTCTGACAACCTCCACAGGGCGAAGCACGCTCGACCTACCCTCTCGCACAGTTGGTCAATGTGAACTTCCCAAGTCAGCCCTTCGTCCAGCCTAAAGCCCAAGAAAGTCGAGTTTCTAACCTGAGTCACGGCTTTACCTCCTAAACTCACAGATATACGTTGACTAGTGCGGCCGGCTAGATTGAACTGAATAAAGCTCGTCTTGCTCACATTGAGTAAGAAACCGTTTACCCTGAACCAGACGTGGAGCTGGTTCGCCACCATGTTCAATCTCCTCTCCAACTGCTCCATATTTGGTGCTTTGACCACCGCCGCAACATCATCGGCATACATGAGGATGTGTGCGTCAGCTATGCACTCCGGTAGGTCATTGAGGAGGAGAGAGAACATGATGTTTGAAATCGAGGAGCCTTGCGGCACCCCAATGGACGTTGTCAGAGGTCTTGAAGTCTCCCCACCGCTTGCGCCAGATACGACCTGCTTCCGATCAACCATGAAGTCTGTCAAGAGCGCTAGTGACGGGCCGTCAAAACCGTAGTGTTTAAGCTTTGCGGTAAGAACATTATGATCGGCAACGTCAAAGGCCTTTGACAGATCACACATGATCACTGCCACCTGCTGTCGTTCTTCTCGGGCTTCCACTGCATACCTTACCAGATGCCGAACCACATCTGTCGTCGACCTTCCTCTCCTGTAGGCATATTGCTTATCGGACAGTGAGTCAGTCGACGTTAGATACTCGCTTATTCTGGCACTCAAACCGTACTCGAAGACTTTGGCGATTCCCGGAATGATGGAAACTGGTCGATAACTATTTAATTCTTCACGTTTACCTTTACCCTTATAAAGCGGAGAGACTCTGACATATTTTAGAACTTGTGGATACTTTCCTTCTCTTATACAGGTGTTAAAGAGTTCAGTCAGGATAAATGATAGAGGTACTGCTACCGCGTTCATGAGTGACACAGAAATCTCATAAATGTCCCTAGTCGTCTTGCGTGCCACACCGCTCACAATTATTTTATGGACCTCAAAATGCGTGAAGGTTCTGAGCCTGATGGACCGGTCTGATGGAGCGCGAGCACCCTCCAGCGCTCGCCGTGCTAAGCCCAGGTTTGCCATTGGCGATGAAGAAGAAGAAAAAGATGGCAGTCTGAATACTTGACCCAACTTACACCGCTGAGCAAGTGGCGGCAATGAAAACCTAACGTGAGCATCGACGACCTCGTAGATAGAGATGTTGAAATTGTAATTAAGAGTATGAAGCGTGGTAAATCACCTGGGCACGATGGTCTCAGTAGAGAGCACCTTCAGTATGCGGGTCCTCAGATACATAGGGTACTTGCCTTGCTTTTTAACCTGATCTTCGGACATTCATATCTGCCTGTAGATCTTATGCGGACTGTTGTTGTGCCGGTTATTAAAAACAGGACGGGGGATGCCTCGGACAGGTCCAACTATAGACCGATTTCTCTAGCGACTATTATTGCTAAAGTGTTGGACGGTTTGCTTGTTAAACACCTTAGAACACACTTGCATTTAAATGATGCGCAGTTCGGTTTTCAACCCGGGCTGTCGACAGAATCAGCTATACCATGTCTCAAGCATACCGTCCAATACTACACTAGCAAAAAAACGCCTGTCTATGCATGTTTCTTGGACTTGTCAAAGGCGTTTGACCTAGTTTCATATAACACCCTGTGGGAAAAATTATTTTGTGACACTACCCTCCCAAATGATCTAATACTTGTTTTTAAATACTGGTATGAAAACCAAAGAAATGTGGTTCGCTGGGCTGGCTCGTTTTCTGAGGAGTATACACTCAGATGTGGGGTGAGACAGGGGGGGATAACATCCCCAAAGCTGTTTAACCTCTACATAAATCGTATAATTGGGGAGCTCAACAGAGCTAATGTCGGATGTTCAATTAACGGTACTATAGTTAACAATATAAGTTATGCAGATGACATGGTCCTGTTGAGTCCCTCAATAAGTGCTCTCAGACGGCTAGTGAATATCTGTGAAGAATACGCAGAGGCGCATTGATACAACGGAAAAAAGAGTGAGGTTATGCAGTTTAAAGCTGGGACTAAAACCTATGCTGCCACTCCTGTGCTGCTTGCTGGAACTCCCCTACTATGCGTAAAAAAGTTCAAGTACTTGGGCCACTGGGTCACTGATGACCTGAATGACGGCCCTGATATTGAGAGGGAGCGTAGGGCTCTGTCGGTCAGATGCAATATGTTGGCCCGTAGGTTTGCACGTTGTTCTGCCTCAGTCAAGTTGACTTTGTTTAAGGCATTTTGTCAAAAATTTTATACGTGCAGCCTATGGGTACGATATACGCAGAGGGCCTACAGTGCACTGCGGGTGATATATAATAATGGGTTCAGGATGCTGATGGGTCTGCCGCGGTTCTGTAGCGCATCTCCTGATGCGCTACAGAACCGCGGCAACATGTGCATCTGCAAACATTCCTATGTTTGCAGATGCACATGTTGATGACATGAACTCAATTGTTCGCAAAAGGATCGCGTCACTGATGCGCCGCACCTGCGCCAGTACCCACAGCTTACTGGGAACTGTAACTGATAGCTATAGTTTCAATTCTGGCATCATAAGTCGCTGGGTTGTAAATCAACATCGGCCACTCGCCCCACTAGTAACCCAATAACAGTTGACATTTTAAATTTTCATGACATCATAATTGAAATTATTATTGTTATCTATTGATTGATCTATTTGTTTGTAATCGTGTTACTAACCATTCTCAATATTTTTTTTATATACGTGTTACTAACAAAATGGATTATTATGTCTGAATAAATGAATTTTCAATTTCAATTTGCCATAATAAATCCCGCTCGGTGTGACTACAGCCTAACTAACATAAACAACAACCAAAGTATGTACTTTGATAAGGTCACTGATATGCACCTGGTACGCGATGAATGGAAATTAATCGATACCTTATTGGCAAGGAATAGAAGCTTTCAAAAGTTACATTTCTACACTAAAACAAGCATGTACTAACATCGAAACACACAATCAATGTAACATAATACTACTCCAGTTACAACACGGCTATACGGAACTGATGCATTACAGCAACATGCTTTTGGACCGAAAACGAATGAACAATAGAGTACGAAGGGGGCTCATCAACGGCGTGGGGTACCTCGCCAACAGCTTGTTCGGAGTGCTGGATGAACACTTTGCCGAAAAATACGAAAAGGACATAGACAATAGACATCATCCGATCAAACGAACAACACCCTTTATTGTGGAAAAACCAAACTTCCATTCTAGAAGCCGAGAATAACCTACTGAAGAGAATAGAGAACTCTATCGACCAACAATATAAAATGAATACCAACATATAATAACACTGAATAAGGCCGTGAACACACTAGCGATTTAAATGAGAGATGTCAAAACAAATAATGACTTTACTATGATGTCGATCATCGCGAACAACATGTTGATGAACTTGAAAGGTCTTCAAGAGACGCTTTTGGAAACTGTTACCGAAATTCACTACGGAGAATTCAACATTCATCTATTGAGTCCGCAACAACAGCTTACGGAAGAGCTTAACATAATATCTGGTCAACTTTCGAAGGACTCAACTACCTATTGAAAACATCCAAGTGGATCTTCGGAAACTCTATCATCTTCTCAACGTGAAGGCAAGGATGACTCTGAAGTACTTTATATTCCAAGTCAAAATTCCTTTGATAACTCGGGATGCCTACGAGCTTTACAAACTTATCGCAGTCCCTCAACTTATACACAAAACTATGGTGACTATTCTACCTATCGCAGACTACGTTTCCATAAATCTACAAAAGGACGCCTACATACCGATGTCCGAAAACGAACTACAAACCTGCACACCATACAACATGGACTTCATGTGCAAACTACAACGACCTATCTACCGACTGAAGTCTGAAAACAGCCTATGTACAATGAAGGAAGAGACGGAGCAATGCGCAACAAAACATACAATCTGCAGGGACGTGTGGATTGAGCTTTACAAAACAAATACCTACATGTACTTCTGTTGTACTCAACGAACGATAAGAATACTATGCGAACGGCAGGTAACAGCTGAGCGACTCAACATGGCCGGCCTAATCAGCCTTGGGAATGGCTGTGTCATCAAGGGCAAAAGCTTCACTATATACTCACACACTAAACAATCAAACAACTTGGAAGTACAGCCCGACCTACTTAAGATAGAGATACCATCTATAAACACTATCTTCAACTTAACTATTCCTACTCAATATCTTGAGAGAAAGGAAACACAAGGCTTCAAGGAGGAGATAAACAACATCGGAGAGCAAATCAAACAGATAGAGAAAGAAGGCGAGAACATTCAACTATCCACACATGACGTCCATCAGTTTGTGGTACTGTACCTACTTGCTGGTGCCGCACTGCTCGCCTCAATCCTCTACTGCTGGCGGCGCGTGCGCACCCGCCTGCGCTCGGCGACGCTCCCAGCGACGACGCGAGAGGGCAGTCAGCACTTCGAGACCGCCATACAACTTGTAGACCCACCTGCGGTACCTACGACGGCGGGACACACTACGAGCGTGCCTTCGACGAGCCTCGAACCTGATACTAGCGTGTGCGTGACTCACCGCCTATACGCCCGTGTGGACAAGGGGACCTCACCTACTATCAAAAGACTTTAGTGCAAGTGAAAGTGTTTGAAATTATTAAGTGACATTTTATAAGTTGAATTTTATATTTTGTGTCCTTACTTTACTTTTATATTACTTTTATTCGTAGTTTTTATCGCTTTTACTTTTTGCTTGAACTATTACTTATTACTTTTAAGATGTAACATTTTCATCTCAACTCGCCCTCGGGAGCATGTACATGCATACCATACAGAGTGACATGTTCCCGCGGGTCAGCAGTTTGCATACCATACAGAGTGGCATGTTCCCGCGGGTCAGCAGTTTGCATACCATACAGAGTGACATGTTCCCGCGGGTCAGCAGTTTGCATACCATACAGAGTGACATGTTCCCGCGGGTCAGCAGTTTGCATACCATACAGAGTGACATGTTCCCGCGGGTCAGCAGTTTGCATACCATACAGAGTGACATGTTCCCGCGGGTCAGCAGTTTGCATACCATACAGAGTGACATGTTCCCGCGGGTCAGCAGTTTGCATACCATACAGAGTGACATGTTCCCGCGGGTCAGCAGTTTGCATACCATACAGAGTGACATGTTCCCGCGGGTCAGCAGTTTGCATACCATACAGAGTGACATGTTCCCGCGGGTCAGCAGTTTGCATACCATACAGAGTGACATGTTCCCGCGGGTCAGCAGTTTGCATACCATACAGAGTGACATGTTCCCGCGGGTCAGCAGTTTGCATACCATACAGAGTGACATGTTCCCGTGGGTCAGCAGTTTGCATACCATACAGAGTGACATGTTCCCGCGGGTCAGCAGTTTGCATACCATACAGAGTGGCATGTTCCCGCGGGTCAGCAGTTTGCATACCATACAGAGTGACATGTTCCCGTGGGTCAGCAGTTTGCATACCATACAGAGTGACATGTTCCCGCGGGTCAGCAGTTTGCATACCATACAGAGTGACATGTTCCCGCGGGTCAGCAGTTTGCATACCATACAGAGTGACATGTTCCCGTGGGTCAGCAGTTTGCATACCATACAGAGTGACATGTTCCCGCGGGTCAGCAGTTTGCATACCATACAGAGTGGCATGTTCCCGCGGGTCAGCAGTTTGCATACCATACAGAGTGACATGTTCCCGCGGGTCAGCAGTTTGCATACCATACAGAGTGACATGTTCCTTGGGTCAGCAGTTTGCATACCATACAGAGTGACATGTTCCCGCGGGTCAGCAGTTTGCATACCATACAGAGTGACATGTTCCCGCGGGTCAGCAGTTTGCATACCATACAGAGTGACATGTTCCCGCGGGTCAGCAGTTTGCATACCATACAGAGTGACATGTTCCCGCGGGTCAGCAGTTTACGTTATGACGTGTTTCTCAGGCTTATTACATTCAGTCGCAAACAACTGTCCTTTGGACAACACGTCACGGCGTACACTCGCGACCATAACAACTGTCCTTTGGACAACACGTCACGGCGTACACTCGCAACCATAACAACTGTCCTTTGGACAACACGTCACGGCGTACACTCGCGACCATAACAACTGTCCTTTGGGCAACACGTCACGGCGTACACTCGCGACCATAACAACTGTCCTTTGGGCAACACGTCACGGCGTACACTCGCGACCATAACAACTGTCCTTTGGACAACACGTCACGGCGTACACTCGCGACCATAACAACTGTCCTTTGGGCAACACGTCACGGCGTACACTCGCGACCATAACAACTGTCCTTTGGACAACACGTCACGGCGTACACTCGCGACCATAACAACTGTCCTTTGGACAACACGTCACGGCGTACACTCGCGACCATAACAACTGTCCTTTGGACAACACGTCACGGCGTACACTCGCGACCATAACAACTGTCCTTTGGACAACACGTCACGGCGTACACTCGCGACCATAACAACTGTCCTTTGGACAACACGTCACGGCGTACACTCGCGACCATAACAACTGTCCTTTGGACAACACGTCACGGCGTACACTCGCGACCATAACAACTGTCCTTTGGACAACACGTCACGGCGTACACTCGCGACCATAACAACTGTCCTTTGGACAACACGTCACGGCGTACACTCGCGACCATAACGAAACCTTTAACATAACGCATATCTTTAACTCCATTGCTAACTTTTCTCTCACGCCACGTTTCAATATTCCTACTCTCTCAGACACTATGTGTGTAGCATCCTACAGAAACGATAAATAACTAACTAACTGTATCTTTAACTTAAAACAATTATTTTTATTATTATCTTTGTACTTTAGTTTACATGTTTATTGTGTTGTGTTGTGTTGTGTTGTATTGTATTAGTGCACTACCTTTTTCTGTTTTTTAATGGCAAACTAAGTATGCACTCGATACCCTGCGAAACAGGCCTAGCCTAGTGCGGGGGTCATTGTTAATCTTTAATTTTCAAGTACCTACCTTAGTTGTTAGCACTGAAGTATATTAATTGAATTATGTAAGTATTTATTCATAAAGGTGTATTTATAAGCTTTTTGGAAATAAACGTATTGTATTGTATTGTATTATAACGTACGATTAAACCGTGAAACTTTACAAAACTCTTTTAACTCTCAAACACCCACTACTTATAGGATTGTAGGGGGCACACTACGCACCCTACATCATTGTAGGGGGCACACTACGCACCCTACATCATTGTAGGGGGCACACTACGCACCCTACATCATTGTAGGGGGCACACTACGCACCCTACATCATTGTAGGGGGCACACTACGCACCCTACATCATTGTAGGGGGCACACTACGCACCCTACATCATTGTAGGGGGCACACTACGCACCCTACATCATTGTAGGGGGCACACTACGCACCCTACATCATTGTAGGGGGCACACTACGCACCCTACATCATTGTAGGGGGCACACTACGCACCCTACATCATTGTAGGGGGCACACTACGCACCCTACATCATTGTAGGGGGCACACTACGCACCCTACATCATTGTAGGGGGCACACTACGCACCCTACATCATTGTAGGGGGCACACTACGCACCCTACATCATTGTAGGGGGCACACTACGCACCCTACATCATTGTAGGGGGCACACTACGCACCCTACATCATTGTAGGGGGCACACTACGCACCCTACATCATTGTAGGGGGCACACTACGCACCCTACATCATTGTAGGGGGCACACTACGCACCCTACATCATTGTAGGGGGCACACTACGCACCCTACATCATTGTAGGGGGCACACTACGCACCCTACATCATTGTAGGGGGCACACTACGCACCCTACATCATTGTAGGGGGCACACTACGCACCCTACATCATTGTAGGGGGCACACTACGCACCCTACATCATTGTAGGGGGCACACTACGCACCCTACATCATTGTAGGGGGCACACTACGCACCCTACATCATTGTAGGGGGCACACTACGCACCCTACATCATTGTAGGGGGCACACTACGCACCCTACATCATTGTAGGGGGCACACTACGCACCCTACATCATTGTAGGGGGCACACTACGCACCCTACATCATTGTAGGGGGCACACTACGCACCCTACAATGATTTTTATAACAACTTATTTTTGTTTAAGTGTAGTATGTCTGTGTGTTCAGGAGACGTGACATCAAGCAGCACATCAAGTCGGACGTTGCCGGCACCGGCACTGGTTCAGCAGAGGGACAGGCGGAGGCAGGCGCGGGCGCGGGGGCGGAGGGTGCGGCGCTGGAGTTGTTCTTCGGCAGTGTGTGCGCCAGCGCCATGCGGCTGCCGCGTGCGCTGCAGCGCGACCTGAAGCGGCGCGTGCTGGCCGCGTTGCTGGCCGTCGAGGAGCTGGCCGACTGCGCCCCGTCCCGCCCGCCGCCGCTCCCTTAAGGCTGTTGTATGGGCTAACACGACTTTTTCAAAATGATATATCTCCGTTATGAGTGAATGAAAATGTATGAAAAAAATATATGTTGCAAAGTAGATATTAAACTACAATTTGTACGATTAAAATGATTGTATCTTTATTATTACTATATAAAAAAAATCCAAAAGTAAAGCATTTTTTGTTCTAAATATGGATATATCTTTTAAACGGTATTGAGTTATATCATTTTTCTTTTACACAATTATTTGTCAAAGTACCTATTTCACACAATTTGAACGTTTCACGAGTAAAACAAATGATTAATCAGGCTACAAATAATTATTTTATGTTTTCGATATGAAATGGGATGGGTTGGCCTGACAAAGAAGATATAAGATAAAGTGGTAGTGCACAGACAGTAAATAGCTGAACTAATTTAGTTGTAGGTTAGCTAATTCAGTACAATACATGACATACATACATTATAAATGTATACCAATACGATGAGTAGGTACACAAGGTGAAGGTGGGCAAATTAGAGCTGCAATCACTCCTAGAGTTACAGAAGAAGTGCATAATGACAAGAATGAAATTGGATTTGACAGCTGAAGAAAGCAAATGGGATTTCAGTTTTCAGTTCAGGATCTCAGTTTCTTGAGCCACGTCTATAAGCTTTTCTCACGAGTGGTCACGAATCGTCTCGCCAGGAGGCTCGACAAGTTCCAGCCACCGGAACAGGCCGGGTTTCGCGGAGGATATGGTACCATAGACCACATACACACAGTGAGGCAGATTATACAGAAGTCCGAAGAGTATAATCAGCTCCTGTGTCTGGTCTTTGTAGACTATGAAAAGGCCTTTGACTCTGTCGAAACCTGGGCTGTTCTGGAATCCTTACAGCGTTGCCAAGTAGACTATAGTTATATCAAAACGAAAGTTTTTAATCAGTGCGTAATACCCGTCATGACCTACGGAACTGAGACGTGGACACTCACGGTAGATAGATAGATATAATAAAATTTATTCATGAAAATTCGATACAAGGCTTGGTTAGTAGTACTTACCTTAAAGCCTATGTTAGGTTTGTCTAGGCTAGGCACTGAGTAGGTACAGTCAAGTACATTATGTTAGGTTTGTCTAGGCTAGGCACTGAGTAGGTACAGTCAAGTACATTATGTTAGGTTTGTCTAGGCACTGAGTAGGTACAGTCAAGTACATTATGTTAGGTTTGTCTAGGCACTGAGTAGGTACAGTCAAGTACATTATGTTAGGTTTGTCTAGGCTAGGCACTGAGAAGGTACAGTCAAGTACATTATGTTAGGTTTGTCTAGGCTAGGCACTGAGTAGGTACAGTCAAGTACATTATGTTAGGTTTGTCTAGGCACTGAGTAGGTACAGTCAAGTACATTATGTTAGGTTTGTCTAGGCACTGAGTAGGTACAGTCAAGTACATTATGTTAGGTTTGTCTAGGCTAGGCACTGAGAAGGTACAGTCAAGTACATTATGTTAGGTTTGTCTAGGCTAGGCACTGAGTAGGTACAGTCAAGTACATTATGTTAGGTTTATCTAGGCTAGGCACTGAGTAGGTATAGTCAAGTACATTATTTTGGTAACGCAGCGGTTCTCACGAGCCGCTCGCATCATGTACAGTGCGCGTCAGAATTAAGTATCCCCCTTGTCTACAAAATATTTTCTAATTTCTTTTCGCTTGTCTTATCATCAATTTTCTAATGCAAAAACTAAGAATTCCCGACACTAATCAACTTAGCTATCTAACTGTTGAAAAAAGGCGTCCAATTTTGTCTATCGGCCTAATTAGTTCCTAGTTTTTAATGCCAAGTCTTACCCAGGTCTAACTATTTTTTTTTATTTCATGGCTGCGGGTAGGGTTTGGTTTTGTTGTGTATAGTGTATAGTGAATAGAATATATTGTCACTCGTCTTATTTGACGACCTCAGTGGCGCAACAATATTTGTTTTGGTAAAGATTGTTGTGACATAAATGCCAATTTTGAAAGTGTCAAAATTTGCTCCGATTTGAAGCAAAGAGGAAAGGTAACATAGGTTTTGGATGAAACCTCGTACGAAATTATAAAGAAAATCGTACAAATTTTGAAAAACGTACATTATTTTGAATTCTCAAATTCTGGAACTACATTGGAACGGCGGAATATATATAAACAGTGCCAGAACGGCCAAAGAATCAGTTTACCTCTGACTTCGCGACGAATATCTTCTAAAAGGCCATTTCCCGGCTGCCCAGCTGGCCCGGGAAACTCAAGAAAGCCTTCAAACCTCAAAAAACCTAAACGGCGAAGTTCCAGACCTGGCGTAGAGCTGCACCAACTGGTGTCGACCTCTACGCCCAGTTCACCAGAAGAGCATCCATTTAACCTCAAAACCTCAAAAACGTCTCATCTCCTCAACCTGCAACGTCCCCAGCTTAACTCAAAACCTTCAACATCTCCTCAAACCTGCAACATCTCCAGCTTAACTCAAAACCTTCAACATCTCCTCAAACCTGCAACGTCTCCAGCTTAACTCGAATCCTTCGTCTCAAACTTTTATAAATAAGTCTGTAAATAAAAATTTAAATTGTACATACTTATAATATTCTTTAATTTGTTAGGATCTTTCTGCCTAGGAAAATTAGGTAGGTAAGCTATTACACGAAAACGTAACATTACAATAGCTCAAAGGATTAGCAAGCTGAAGTGGCAGTGGGCTGGCCATATTTCGAGAAGAACCGACAACCGCTGGGGTAAACGTGTTCTTGAGTGGAGACCGCTAGGAGGCCCTCCGACCAGGTGGGATGACGATTTGCGAAAGACTGCTGGCAGATGCCGGACGCGGCAAGCTGCAGACAGGGCGCTATGGCGCTCATTAGGGGAGGCCTGTGTCCAGTCGTAGAATACCTAGTATAGGCTGATGATGATGATGATGATGATGGATAACGCTGAGCTAACTAATCCTAACCCATTTTCTATAAAATCAGCCATGTTACCTCCACCTAATCCTTCTACTGACTTTTCCTTTACCACAACCACAAACACAGTGACTACTAAACAATTAAATCCAAATACTTCTGTGCCTCCTCCCCGTGACCCTTCCCCTCCACCGACTGTCCTTGTTCTTCTACCCCAATGCCCCCACAAACTAATATAAACCCAGCTCCTCCCCGTGACCCTTTCCCTCCACCGACTGTCCTTGTTCTTCTACCCCAATACCCCCACAAACTAATCTAAACCCAGCTCCTCCCCGTGACCCTTCCCCTCCACCGACTGTCCTTGTTCTTCTACTCCAATGCCCCCACAAACTAATATAAACCCAGCTCCTCCCCGTGACCCTTTCCCTCCACCGACTGTCCTTGTTCTTCTACCCCAATACCCCCACAAACTAATCTAAACCCAGCTCCTCCCCGTGACCCTTCCCCTCCACCGACTGTCCTTGTTCTTCTACCCCAATGCCCCCACAAACTAATATAAACCCAGCTCCTCCCCGTGACTCTTCCCCTCCACCGACTGTCCTTGTTCTTCTACTCCAATGCCCCCACAAACTAATATAAACCCAGCTCCTCCCCGTGACCCTTTCCCTCCACCGACTGTCCTTGTTCTTCTACCCCAATACCCCCACAAACTAATCTAAACCCAGCTCCTCCCCGTGACCCTTCCCCTCCACCGACTGTCCTTGTTCTTCTACTCCAATGCCCCCACAAACTAATATAAACCCAGCTCCTCCCCGTGACCCTTTCCCTCCACCGACTGTCCTTGTTCTTCTACCCCAATACCCCCACAAACTAATCTAAACCCAGCTCCTCCCCGTGACTCTTCCCCTCCACCGACTGTCCTTGTTCTTCTACTCCAATGCCCCCACAAACTAATCTAAACCCAGCTCCTCCCCGTGACCCTTCCCCTCCACCGACTGTCCTTGTTCTTCTACCCCAATACCCCCACAAACTAATCTAAACCCAGCTCCTCCCGTGACCCTTCCCCTCCACTGACTGTCCTTGTTCTTCTACCCCAATGGCCCCACAAACTAATCTAAACCCAGCTCCTCCCCGTGACCCTTTCCATCCACCGACTGTCCTTGTTCTTCTACCCCAATGCCCCCACAAACTAATCTAAACCCAGCTCCTCCCCGTGACCCTTCCCCTCCACCGACTGTCCTTGTTCTTCTACCCCAATACCCCCACAAACTAATCTAAACCCAGTTCCTCCCCGTGACCCTTCCCCTCCACTGACTGTCCTTGTTCTTCTACCCCAATGCCCCCACAAACTAATCTAAACCCAGCTCCTCCCCGTGACCCTTTCCCTCCACCGACTGTCCTTGTTCTTCTACCCCAATGCCCCCACAAACTAATCTAAACCCAGCTCCTCCCCGTGACCCTTCCCCTCCACCGACTGTCCTTGTTCTTCTTCCCCAATGCCCCCACAAACTAATCCAAACCCAGCCATACTACCTCATCTTAACCTCTCGACCAATTCTTCCTTTCCTACTTCCATAGTGACTACTGAAATAATAAATCCAAAGCTACACATGCTGCCATCCGCTTACCCTTCGAAAAATGATTCCCTTCCCTCTACCACCTCCTTGACTATTCTACGTAGGATCCTAGGATCTTTGATATTATATTGTATGACAACACTGATTGAAACGCGACGAGATTCAATGGTCGCGATGAGGTGTGTCGGTGAGAGACATTACGTTGATCCCTTGTCTAACTCTACTAAGATTTATTTTGTAATTAGTTAATAGGGCTATCGTCTAGATCGAGCTTGAAGTGCTTGCGCAAGCGCTCGTTGAGGTACTCCACAAACTCGCACGTGTAGGACACGTCGATCATCAGATGCACGGCCAGAGTGTAGTTGCGCCACACCAGCAGCTCTTGGTGGAAGATGTGAGCCAGCGTCCGGTTTTGCTGCAAGTCAAACTCAAACTCAATCACTTTATCCAAGGGTCAGCTCCCACCGCGACGCGACGACACGCGACGTGCGGCATCTCAAGGCGTGTAGCACGACCCAGCGCGGCTAGCTCGGCGCCGTGTCTTTTGCGTCGTAAATAGTATCGCATCGCATCGCGTCTCGGTGTGAGCTGACCCCTAAGCTTACAAACAAAGCACTTAGACAAATTTTATACTATAAACAGCTGTTTATTAGTAATAATAAGAAATCATCATCATCATCACACTATTATTATGACGTAGGCCTCCCTTAATGAGCACCCTAGCACCCTGTATGCTTATTATGACATAGGCCTCCCTTAATGAGCACCCTAGCACCCTGTATGCTTATTATGACATAGGCCTCCCTTAATGAGCACCCTAGCACCCTGTATGCTTATTCCCATCCCATTCTATATACCCTGTATAATTATTTTTTATTAGCATCTGTCTGTCTGCAGTGGTTCGCAGGTCATCATTCCACCCTACCGGAGGACGTCCTACACTACGTTTCGCGAGTTCGAGTCGCGGTCTCCACTCAGGAACACGAATACTTGAGTGGTTATCGGTTCTTCGCGAGTTATGGTCGGCCCACTGCCACTTCAGCTTGCTAATTCTTAGAGCTATGTCTTTGGTTCACTGTCGGATGTATTCGTTACGAATCCTATCTTTCAGAGAAACTCCGAGAATAGGTCTTTCCATAGCTCGCTGAGCGACTTTAAACAGGTGGACCAGCCCTAACTAACGTGAGTGTCCACGTCTCAGCTCCGTAGGTCATGACGGGTAGGACGCACCGGATAGGGTAGTATGGATGACGAGAAGACGGCGCAGTTTCCCAAACGCTGCCCTGCCTAGCTGTATCCTTATCTGGTCCTCCTTTTCGAAATTGTTTTTACCCAACTGCAGAATCTGCCCAAACTAAGTGTATTCGGAAACGATTTCGAGAAGGTGACCATTTACGACGATCGGTATTGGATCAATGTGGCCGTTGATCAGGACTTTGGTTTTATCAAAATTCATGCCAAGACTGATGCATCACGTGGCTGAAGCTAGGTCGTCCAGCATTTAGTACAGCTCCTCTGACAACTCCGCCATTAGTCATCAGCAAATTACAGGTGTAAGATGTAGTCGCCGTTTATGTTGATGCCCTTTCCTTTCCAGTCCAGCGTCTTAAACATATCGTCCAACACGCGCTTGTGAACAGTTTCCGGAATATCACATCCCCTGTGTCACTTATCTGCGCAGTTGGAAGGGTTAAGACTTCACACGACACACACAGTGAGGCAGATTAGACTTCACACGACACACACCGTGAGGCAGATTATACTGTTTTCTGAATAATTCTATTCCATATAATCTTCTTTAATGATGTCTGGCAGTTCGTAGGTGTCACTACACCTTCACGTTCCACATTCCAGAAACACCCTGACACGCCACTGCATGTCAGGGTGTTTCTGGAATCGTTGTCACCCCGTTGGGCATGAGGTGCATGTGCGCCGTCTAAACGGCCATAGAAATCCTCGATCTCGGCAGAGATCTCCGGCTTCGACAATACGGTCCTCCCATTGTGCGTTTTAAGCTTCGTCAGGTGGCTCCTGCCAAGCTGCTGAGTGAATACTTTGGACCCTCGGTTTCGCTCTATCGCCTCTTCAATGAGGCGTGTGTTGGAGCTCCGAAGGTCGCGCCGTACCATCTTCGCAATTTGCTTGTTCAGGTCTGACCTTTCAGACGAAGTCGCCTGGGTGGTTTCCCGTCTTCTTGTCATCAGCCCTAAAGTCTCATCCGAGAGTTTAGACTTCCTGCCAATGCGCTGCATTTTGCAGAACTTGATGCCCTCGTCTCTCAATGTTTCGATCAGATTCTGTAGGGTCTCGTCAGCGTCATCAGTGGGTTCCAAGGCAGCAAATATATTCCTGAGAAGCTGCTGAAACTTCTCAGTGCCCGCCATGATTTGGATTGGGTTAGGTCGGAGCGTGGACTTCATCAGACGATTTCTCTCAAGCTTCAGGTTGATATTCAGAGAGCCTCGGAGGAGTCGGTGATCAGATCTGGTATTAAACCTGTTGATCACTAAGACATCTCTGAATATGTGCTTGCTATCCGTCATGGTGAAGTCGATCTCATTTTTTGTCACAGTGTCGGGGCTTCGCCATGTCCACTTAATTTGAGGCTGCTTCTTAAAAAAGAAGTCCCTCTTTCTCAAGGAAGTTAACAAGCATTTGCCCCCTGTGATTCCTAACTCCATAACCATGCGGGCCTATTCGGGATTCGTTGCCAGTCTGGGTTCCCACCTTGCCATTAAAGTCCCCCATAACAACGTTGAAGTGGGCCTTAGTGGTCTTATGCAAGGCTTTGGATATGTCTTCATACATATCCTCCACTTCATCATCCGAGTGTGCCGAGGTCGGTGCGTAGACCTGAATAACCTTCATGCTATACCGTTCGGATAGCCGAAGGAGGATAGAGAAGATGGCCCGAGTCTAGAGTTACGGTGTGCTCCCCCTCTCTGCGGACTTCACATAACCCCAGACAGAACATGCCATTTGATGTTCTCTAACTCCACTTCCAACTGCGCTAGATGTTGGTCAAGCCTCAAAGTGCATCCGTTATACGTAGCCAGGGTCAGTTGTTGGTGGCAGCCTGAGGTAGCCCGGTGATTCCTAGCACCCCCTGCCAAGCCGTTACCATGGCCGCTGCCTTGGCCAGGAACAGCGAGGCGGCCGGGAACTGGGGGCCATTTTTTTGTTGCGTCGTACCATTGGGGGGGTAATACCCATAATCCCCACGCTGGGCATGCGGGTTGGGGATCGCAGTTTGGTGGTGTATTTGTTCTTCAGGGGGCGCTGCTGCCCACCCCCCGGTTTTTGTCCCTTAGTCGCCTCCTACGACACCCACGGGAAGAGTTGGGGTGGTTGCTATTCTATAGGCCGGCACCACCATTATTAATATTTTTAGTATTCTCTGTAAATTTCAAACAAATCGGGTCACTGCTTATAGAGTTACAAAACAACACCAAAAATAACTTGAATGTCCCTATTAACCCTCTCAGGGAATTTTCAAAAAATCCTTCTTATCGGGAGCTCGTGTCGTGTATTAAGGTACCCTCCGAGTTTCAGGTCTCTAGCTTCAGCAGTTTGGGCTGAGCGTTGTCTCCAAACATTGGATTCCTATTGACTGTTTAACATTACTATCTGACTGTACAAAACAACGTTTATCATTGGTGTCCGAAAAGTCAGTGAAACAAATATTAAAATTAAAATGTGACATTTCGAAACGTCAGCAAGCCATTTTTTTACAGAATAGGCTGAAAGAGAGGCCTTAAGTAGGTACTCACAGTTTTATAAGGAAGAAAATGCGGGAATTTTAGGTCTGGCATGCCAGATTTGTATAATGGTTGATGCTTCTTGTCCCATGCAAAAGGATATTGAAGATAATACCAGATAGACTGTTGAGTTTTAGGATCGTCGAACACAGAACCGTATTTTTCGTAGGCGGCAAAATAATCATTTGGAGTTGGTATGGAGACTTCTCTATTATGCTCCGTCACCACCTGAAAGTACATAGTCTTGGCGGCGGAGAGCCACGAATCCATCTTCTTGAAGGCGTAACCCATCAGGAACAACTCGTGTGCCTCGATATCTAGCACCAGGGTACGCATCGCATCCAGCCTGCAAGAACACCGCCTGATGAGCCAAGCGGGCTACAGACAGCGCCGCGCACAGGCTGGAGGACCGCGCACGCACAGGCCTCCAGTCTGCAAGCACACCGCCCTCTGAGCCCAAGCGGGCTACAGAGAGCGCCGCGCACTGGCTGGAGCACCGCGCACGCACAGGCCTCCAGTCTGCAAGCACACCGCCCTCTGAGCCCAAGCGGGCTACAGAGAGCGCCGCGCACAGGCTGGAGCACCGCGCACGCACAGGCCTCCAGTCTGCAAGCACACCGCCCTCTGAGCCCAAGCGGGCTACAGAGAGCGCCGCGCACTGGCTGGAGCACCGCGCACGCACAGGCCTCCAGTCTGCAAGCACACCGCCCTCTGAGCCCAAGCGGGCTACAGAGAGCGCCGCGCACTGGCTGGAGCACCGCACACGCACAGGCCTCCAGTCTGCAAGCACACCGCCCTCTGAGCCCAAGCGGGCTACAGAGAGCGCCGCGCACAGGCTGGAGCACCGCGCACGCACAGGCCTCCAGTCTGCAAGCACACCGCCCTCTGAGCCCAAGCGGGCTACAGAGAGCGCCGCGCACAGGCTGGAGCACCGCGCACGCACAGGCCTCCAGTCTGCAAGCACACCGCCCTCTGTGCCCAAGCGGGCTACAGAGAGCGCCCGCGCACAGGCTGGAACACCGCGCACGTACAGGCCTCCAGTCTGCTAGCACACCGCCCGCTGAGCCGCGCACAGGCTTGCGTGGACTTACCTCGATTGAGAGGCGTAGTACGCGTGGAACATTAACTGGATGGACTTATACACGACTGTGGACTCGTCGGCCTCGTACGTGAAGTTGTCTCCCTGCCGCCGCCGCGTGTCGCGCCGCAGCCTGCAAGCAGTACAGGGCAGGCTGAGGCGAGCCGAGCCACGGGCAGCGCCGCAGCCTGCAAGCAGTGCAGTGTAGGCTGAGGTGAGCCGAGCCACGGGCAGCGCCGCAGCCTGCAAGCAGTGCAGGGCAGGCTGAGGTGAGCCGAGCCACGGGCAGCGCCGCAGCCTGCAAGCAGTGCAGGGCAGGCTGAGGTGAGCCGAGCCACGGGCAGCGCCGCAGCCTGCAAGCAGTGCAGGGCAGGCTGAGGTGAGCCGAGCCACGGGCAGCGCCGCAGCCTGCAAGCAGTGCAGGGCAGGCTGAGGTGAGCCGAGCCACGGGCAGCGCCGCAGCCTGCAAGCAGTGCAGTGTAGGCTGAGGTGAGCCGAGCCACGGGCAGCGCCGCAGCCTGCAAGCAGTGCAGGGCAGGCTGAGGTGAGCCGAGCCACGGGCAGCGCCGCAGCCTGCAAGCAGTGCAGGGCAGGCTGAGGTGAGCCGAGCCACGGGCAGCGCCGCAGCCTGCAAGCAGTGCAGTGTAGGCTGAGGTGAGCCGAGCCACGGGCAGCGCCGCAGCCTGCAAGCAGTGCAGGGCAGGCTGAGGTGAGCCGAGCCACGGGCAGCGCCGCAGCCTGCAAGCAGTGCAGGGCAGGCTGAGGTGAGCCGAGCCACGGGCAGCGCCGCAGCCTGCAAGCAGTGCAGGGTAGGCTGAGGTGAGCCGAGCCACGGGCAGCGCCGCAGCCTGCAAGCAGTGCAGTGTAGGCTGAGGTGAGCCGAGCCACGGGCAGCGCCGCAGCCTGCAAGCAGTGCAGGGCAGGCTGAGGTGAGCCGAGCCACGGGCAGCGCCGCAGCCTGCAAGCAGTGCAGGGCAGGCTGAGGTGAGCCGAGCCACGGGCAGCGCCGCAGCCTGCAAGCAGTGCAGGGCAGGCTGAGGCGAGCCGAGCTACGGGCAGCAAGGAACATGACGACGCATTATCTCTCTCTTTCACTTCCATGGATAATTCACACGCATCTTTCTCTATCTTTCATTGTGACCTATACCTACATTGCTCACTGCTCAGAGTCCAAGGGATATTGCTGTCGGTTGCAATGTAGTTCCGCCGTGGTCTGCTAGATGGCGGTAATTCACGTAATATATATAATATATATAATAGGTATATATATAATATATATAATAGGTAATTCACACAGCATTATCTAGCCCCAAGGTAAGCAGAGCTTGTGTTATGGGTACTAGATAACTGATATACGTAGTATTATACATTACATAGATAGATATTTTTTATTATACATAGAAAACACCCAGACCAACGGAACAAATTTCTGCAGATCGTACACAAATTTGTTCCGAGGCGGGGATCGAACCCGCAACCTCTTGCGTCGCAGGCAGACTCTCGCCCGCTGCGCCACTGAGGTCGTCAAAAGAGTTATATGAAGCTAAATATAGATAAAAATACTCGTGACAGCTCATTTACAGTAACAAAACGACACATTATTACTATCTACTACATTGTTCGGTGTATTGATTCACTAATAACTTATTTTTGTATGCGACAGTAACTACCACAACAAAGAATGATGGCAAGAATTTTGAGCTATCATGGGCATCGATCGCATGGGTATCAATCGATAGCTCTGAAAATTCTTAATAAAACTGTTTATTTTGTTTATTAAGTTTTGTTCCATGAAAAATTAAATTAATTTTTGAAAATGTGAATAAATCGCAATTTGGGCTAAGCTATGGTGATGAAAACTTGTAGAATCCGCCATTTTGTTTTTGACGTTGACAGTGCATGTTCACTTGACATCAATCAAGAAAAATGTCAAACGAAAAACCAAAACAAACAAAAAATACGCTATTATGATTGCTCTCTTTTCTACTAATGCGAAAATAAGGCAATTTGTTGTGTTGTATGATCTTTTTGTAGATTTTTGCTGGCCTGGCCTGATTTCGTTGTACCTTTATGTTTATTTGATAAGTAGAGATTTCTTTCGTTGGCATAAATGGACCTGTAGGTTTATGAACCCAAGTGATAGGGTAGGTACCTGCGTAAGTAAAACATTATTTAGCATTGAATCACAAAAGGTGATATCTGAATTCACACCATTCTAGTCCTATGCTGGTTATTGTTTCTGTAATATGATTTTATAATATGAGTATAAAATAACCATCAATGCTGCCATGATGTCAGTTAAGTCAATGCAAATCAGAAAACAAGGTAGGTAACTAAATAACCCACTGTCACCAACAACAATTGGTAAATACCAGGGGGGGTCTGATTTCTTCCATCCACGACCTATTCCAATGTTGGACCTACCTACTCGTATATAGTGGTATTGTATGTAGTCTACCTCCAAAGCAACATAAACTCTTGAAGTCTTAATAAATATGAGATAAAGAGGCAGCAAACACGAGTTTTAACTAGATTACCTATATTGCTGATTATTAGAATAAAATAACTTCCTACAAATAGGTAGGTGGGGACCTACAATGCTACAAGGTGTTGTATGTAGCTTGAACTGAATTTTTCAGTAGATTCGAGATCGTAGATATTTATATTGGGAACAATATTAAATTGAATATTTAGCCCTTATTTCAATAGGGAAGGTAAATAAGAAAGTAACTACATCTCACATCAGGACATAAAATAATATGAAATGTTTTATGTGCCTGCTACCAACTATTCTCAATAAAACAATAAGTGTAAATTGTATATTATAATTATTATATCTAAGGGTAAAAAAATAACATTTTGTTATAAAAGTAATACACAACTCTTAAATAATTAAAATGTGAACATGTCTTCATCAGCCTATATAAGTCTACTGCTGGACATAGGCCTCCTCAAATGTACGCCATAGCGCCCTGTCTTCGGCTTGTCGCAACCAGCATCTGCCAGCAGTCTTTCGCAAATCGTCATCCCACCTGGTCGGACGGCGTCCTATACTACGTTTGCCGAGTCGCGGTCTCCACTCAAGAACACGTTTAGCTATCGGTTCTCGGTTCTTCTCGAGATATGGCTAGCCCACTGTCACTTCAGCTCTCTAATCTTTTGAGCTATGATAGATTAATAACCTTAGTCCTCTGTCGGATGTATTCGTTGCGAATCCTACCCTTCAGTGAAACTCCGAGCATAGCTCTCTCCATAGCTCGCTGGGCGACTTTAAACTGGTAGACCAGCCCTACCGTGAGTGTCCACGTCTCAGCTCCGTAGGTGATGACGGGTAGGACGCATTGATTGAAAACTTTTGTTTTCAAGCATTGCGTTATGGATGACGAGAAGATATGTAAACTGAGACATGTCCAAGCATTCTCTGTTTTGAGCTAGGATTCTGTGCCAGATCCCTGAATGTACCGCAGATTTCGTCGTTTTCCATTCTCTGTAAAAAGATTAGGTACCTATTAGAAAGTTATCTTAGTTTGATATCGATTGTTTCACACATGCTCAAATATAGGCACTTTTACAAGCTGGTACCCATGCCTTCTGCCCAATGGAGAAAGGCGGGAATCGAACCCGCAACCTCCTGCGTCGCAGGTAGACCTTCGCCAACCGCACCACAGAGGTCGTTCGTCTTTACCTTTATGATTGAGGTGGACAAAAGAGATTACTTTATTTCCTAGTTTTACATAAGTAATCTGAGTTTTGTGCAGTCCTGTTAGGTATAAAGAAAATAAAGCACTGAGTTTTGAATGGTGGGCACTGGGCATAGACAGGTAAGGTAGGTACTAAATAATGTATAAAATATTAGTGGTAGATTTGTAGGCACTTACTTTACCTATATTGCTGTTATCCACTCGGAAATGATAAAGTTCCTCTTCATCCTCTTCAAAAATAACACTGTTTGACTGTCTCACCAAATTCATGCTGCAGTTTCTACAGCGATTCATGTTTTCAATTATTCAATCAAAGACTTCGATTGAAAATAAAAAGCTTGGTAACTTCACGGAAAAAGAGGTTGACTTTAGCGCCAAAATGTACTGTACAATTTTCATTTAGCCAATAGATCTACTGCACTATTCTACCATTCTCCTGAAACAAAGGAGGTTGGTTTTATTCTTTTCCCCTACCCTGAAACCAACCTACGGAATTGAAACCTTTTTTGTCACCCTGCCGCCATTTGCAAATGAAAAGATAACAAGGAACAGAAATTATTCTGCCAATTTTCAAAAAAATATTTAATTTTTTCTAGAACAAACATGGAAAAAGTAAAAATGTAGGGTTTCTCAGAATTTTGAGATGAATCGAATGGTATATTTCATATCGTTTCCCAAATTTTTGGGACAAACCGTAAGGGAAACTTGCCAATGTTCTTTGTTCCTAGAACTTTACATCAACTTTTTATAGTGTTTGATTACGAATTTGCATAAAGTATGACTACTGGGAGAGGAAGTACTTCACGCACTATTTATATATAAAGCATTTACATTAAGAGAACCTCGTTTTCTATAGGAACTATTTCGGTTTTTAATGGGTACGCTAGCATAACGCCAGCTCAGGTGTTATTTTATAGTCTTGTTCCATATCTCTGTTCCTATGAGAGCAATCATTATGAAATTTTGCATAGCTAAGACGCTATTTATACTCTATTATTGTGTATAAATTTTGTTGCTATAGTATAAGCCGTTTTTGAGAACGGTCGTGTGTACGCTAGCTTGATCGTTATGCTGGCGTACCCACAAACAATGGTCATTATTTCTTAAACCAAGGAGGCGCTATTTATTTTACTTTTGCACTGATATACTCTATTTATACGCTTTTTATTAGGCATAACAACAAACGTGAATTCGGTTATGTGTACGCTACCATCACGGACACAGTTATGTGTACGCTACCATCACGGACACGTTTCGGTTATGTGTACGCTACCATCACGGACACGTTTCGGTTATGTGTACGCTACCATCACGGACACGTTTCGGTTATGTGTACGCTACCATCACGGACACGTTTCGGTTATGTGTACGCTACCATCACGGACACAAGCTGATTTACATTATCATTTTGTTTGATCTCAATTATATAATTATAGTATGATTAAATAATAAATATTGTTCCTATAGTTGTAAGACACTAAAAGTGATGTTAAATTAATGAATAATTAATTAGTTTTCGATACTTATGCTTTTGTTTTATTACTGAATAACTAAAAACCTAACAACGTCACGATCGTGCAGTGGTATGGATAAATATGGATTGTTTAATGATCTGAAATAAATGAATACATGGCATTTTGTGACACTAAACTGCTCGCAAACGTCCTTTACAACACGTCCGGCTATCACTGTGTTTGGATGTGCACTGATTATAGGTTAGTGAGCCTCACTCTCTTCGACCGTGGAACAACACGGCGCGGTCTCACTGCGGTAAGGGCCTATCTAACGATTTAAATCTATGGCCCAAACGTCACGATCGTGCAGGGGTACTGACCCTGGGGTTGGTTTGGAATTTTTTAATTTGTTTTAGTATAACCTTTTAACATCTCCCATCCCAACCAACGGCAAATAAAACGTTTTGGGCCTGAAAGTTTAGAGACCGCGTAACAACTTTACAAATATTGGAAAAGAATGCATTAAAATAAAATAAAATAAAAGCATCGCCAATATTTTTATCATTTATGAGTATTTAATTATTCATTTTTAACCTTATTTCTCTATTACCTCGGCTTTGATCTAGGTACTTACCAGTTACTTTACTTATTTCTCTATTACCTCGGCTTTGATCTAGGTACTTACCAGTTACTTTACTTATTTCTCTATTACCTCGGCTTTGATCTAGGTACTTACCAGTTACTTTACTTATTTCTCTATTACCTCGGCTTTGATGTAGGTACTTACCAGTTACTTTACTTATTTCTCTATTACCTCGGCTTTGATCTAGGTACTTACCAGTTACTTTACTTATTTCTCTATTACCTCGGCTTTGATCTAGGTACTTACCAGTTACTTTACTTATTTCTCTATTACCTCGGCTTTGATCTAGGTACTTACCAGTTACTTTACTTATTTCTCTATTACCTCGGCTTTGATCTAGGTACTTACCAGTTACTTTACTTATTTCTCTATTACCTCGGCTTTGATCTAGGTACTTACCAGTTACTTTACTTATTTCTCTATTACCTCGGCTTTGATCTAGGTACTTACCAGTTACTTTACTTATTTCTCTATTACCTCGGCTTTGATCTAGGTACTTACCAGTTACTTTACTTATTTCTCTATTACCTCGGCTTTGATCTAGGTACTTACCAGTTACTTTACTTATTTCTCTATTACCTCGGCTTTGATCTAGGTACTTACCAGTTACTTTACTTATTTCTCTATTACCTCGGCTTTGATCTAGGTACTTACCAGTTACTTTACTTATTTCTCTATTACCTCGGCTTTGATCTAGGTACTTACCAGTTACTTTACTTATTTCTCTATTACCTCGGCTTTGATCTAGGTACTTACCAGTTACTTTACTTATTTCTCTATTACCTCGGCTTTGATCTAGGTACTTACCAGTTACTTTACTTATTTCTCTATTACCTCGGCTTTGATCTAGGTACTTACCAGTTACTTTACTTATTTCTCTATTACCTCGGCTTTGATCTAGGTACTTACCAGTTACTTTACTTATTTCTCTATTACCTCGGCTTTGATCTAGGTACTTACCAGTTACTTTACTTATTTCTCTATTACCTCGGCTTTGATCTAGGTACTTACCAGTTACTTTACTTATTTCTCTATTACCTCGGCTTTGATCTAGGTACTTACCAGTTACTTTACTTATTTCTCTATTACCTCGGCTTTGATCTAGGTACTTACCAGTTACTTTACTTATTTCTCTATTACCTCGGCTTTGATCTAGGTACTTACCAGTTACTTTACTTATTTCTCTATTACCTCGGCTTTGATCTAGGTACTTACCAGTTACTTTACTTATTTCTCTATTACCTCGGCTTTGATCTAGGTACTTACCAGTTACTTTACTTATTTCTCTATTACCTCGGCTTTGATCTAGGTACTTACCAGTTACTTTACTTATTTCTCTATTACCTCGGCTTTGATCTAGGTACTTACCAGTTACTTTACTTATTTCTCTATTACCTCGGCTTTGATCTAGGTACTTACCAGTTACTTTACTTATTTCTCTATTACCTCGGCTTTGATCTAGGTACTTACCAGTTACTTTACTTATTTCTCTATTACCTCGGCTTTGATCTAGGTACTTACCAGTTACTTTACTTATTTCTCTATTACCTCGGCTTTGATCTAGGTACTTACCAGTTACTTTACTTATTTCTCTATTACCTCGGCTTTGATCTAGGTACTTACCAGTTACTTTACTTATTTCTCTATTACCTCGGCTTTGATCTAGGTACTTACCAGTTACTTTACTTATTTCTCTATTACCTCGGCTTTGATCTAGGTACTTACCAGTTACTTTACTTATTTCTCTATTACCTCGGCTTTGATCTAGGTACTTACCAGTTACTTTACTTATTTCTCTATTACCTCGGCTTTGATCTAGGTACTTACCAGTTACTTTACTTATTTCTCTATTACCTCGGCTTTGATCTAGGTACTTACCAGTTACTTTACTTATTTCTCTATTACCTCGGCTTTGATCTAGGTACTTACAGTTACTTTACTTATTTCTCTATTACCTCGGCTTTGATCTAGGTACTTACCAGTTACTTTACTTATTTCTCTATTACCTCGGCTTTGATCTAGGTACTTACCAGTTACTTTACTTATTTCTCTATTACCTCGGCTTTGATCTAGGTACTTACCAGTTACTTTACTTATTTCTCTATTACCTCGCTTTGATCTAGGTACTTACCAGTTACTTTACTTATTTCTCTATTACCTCGGCTTTGATCTAGGTACTTACCAGTTACTTTACTTATTTCTCTATTACCTCGGCTTTGATCTAGGTACTTACCAGTTACTTTACTTATTTCTCTATTACCTCGGCTTTGATCTAGGTACTTACCAGTTACTTTACTTATTTCTCTATTACCTCGGCTTTGATCTAGGTACTTACCAGTTACTTTACTTATTTCTCTATTACCTCGGCTTTGATCTAGGTACTTACCAGTTACTTTACTTATTTCTCTATTACCTCGGCTTTGATCTAGGTACTTACCAGTTACTTTACTTATTTCTCTATTACCTCGGCTTTGATCTAGGTACTTACCAGTTACTTTACTTATTTCTCTATTACCTCGGCTTTGATCTAGGTACTTACCAGTTACTTTACTTATTTCTCTATTACCTCGGCTTTGATCTAGGTACTTACCAGTTACTTTACTTATTTCTCTATTACCTCGGCTTTGATCTAGGTACTTACCAGTTACTTTACTTATTTCTCTATTACCTCGGCTTTGATCTAGGTACTTACCAGTTACTTTACTTATTTCTCTATTACCTCGGCTTTGATCTAGGTACTTACCAGTTACTTTACTTATTTCTCTATTACCTCGGCTTTGATCTAGGTACTTACCAGTTACTTTACTTATTTCTCTATTACCTCGGCTTTGATCTAGGTACTTACCAGTTACTTTACTTATTTCTCTATTACCTCGGCTTTGATCTAGGTACTTACCAGTTACTTTACTTATTTCTCTATTACCTCGGCTTTGATCTAGGTACTTACCAGTTACTTTACTTATTTCTCTATTACCTCGGCTTTGATCTAGGTACTTACCAGTTACTTTACTTATTTCTCTATTACCTCGGCTTTGATCTAGGTACTTACCAGTTACTTTACTTATTTCTCTATTACCTCGGCTTTGATCTAGGTACTTACCAGTTACTTTACTTATTTCTCTATTACCTCGGCTTTGATTAGGTACTTACCAGTTACTTTACTTATTTCTCTATTACCTCGGCTTTGATCTAGGTACTTACCAGTTACTTTACTTATTTCTCTATTACCTCGGCTTTGATCTAGGTACTTACCAGTTACTTTACTTATTTCTCTATTACCTCGGCTTTGATCTAGGTACTTACCAGTTACTTTACTTATTTCTCTATTACCTCGGCTTTGATCTAGGTACTTACCAGTTACTTTACTTATTTCTCTATTACCTCGGCTTTGATCTAGGTACTTACCAGTTACTTTACTTATTTCTCTATTACCTCGGCTTTGATCTAGGTACTTACCAGTTACTTTACTTATTTCTCTATTACCTCGGCTTTGATCTAGGTACTTACCAGTTACTTTACTTATTTCTCTATTACCTCGGCTTTGATCTAGGTACTTACCAGTTACTTTACTTATTTCTCTATTACCTCGGCTTTGATCTAGGTACTTACCAGTTACTTTACTTATTTCTCTATTACCTCGGCTTTGATGTAGGTACTTACCAGTTACTTTACTTATTTCTCTATTACCTCGGCTTTGATCTAGGTACTTACCAGTTACTTTACTTATTTCTCTATTACCTCGGCTTTGATCTAGGTACTTACCAGTTACTTTACTTATTTCTCTATTACCTCGGCTTTGATCTAGGTACTTACCAGTTACTTTACTTATTTCTCTATTACCTCGGCTTTGATCTAGGTACTTACCAGTTACTTTACTTATTTCTCTATTACCTCGGCTTTGATGTAGGTACTTACCAGTTACTTTACTTATTTCTCTATTACCTCGGCTTTGATCTAGGTACTTACCAGTTACTTTACTTATTTCTCTATTACCTCGGCTTTGATCTAGGTACTTACCAGTTACTTTACTTATTTCTCTATTACCTCGGCTTTGATCTAGGTACTTACCAGTTACTTTACTTATTTCTCTATTACCTCGGCTTTGATCTAGGTACTTACCAGTTACTTTACTTATTTCTCTATTACCTCGGCTTTGATTTAGGTACTTACCAGTTACTTTACTTATTTCTCTATTACCTCGGCTTTGATCTAGGTACTTACCAGTTACTTTACTTATTTCTCTATTACCTCGGCTTTGATCTAGGTACTTACCAGTTACTTTACTTATTTCTCTATTACCTCGGCTTTGATCTAGGTACTTACCAGTTACTTTACTTATTTCTCTATTACCTCGGCTTTGATCTAGGTACTTACCAGTTACTTTACTTATTTCTCTATTACCTCGGCTTTGATCTAGGTACTTACCAGTTACTTTACTTATTTCTCTATTACCTCGGCTTTGATCTAGGTACTTACCAGTTACTTTACTTATTTCTCTATTACCTCGGCTTTGATCTAGGTACTTACCAGTTACTTTACTTATTTCTCTATTACCTCGGCTTTGATCTAGGTACTTACCAGTTACTTTACTTATTTCTCTATTACCTCGGCTTTGATCTAGGTACTTACCAGTTACTTTACTTATTTCTCTATTACCTCGGCTTTGATCTAGGTACTTACCAGTTACTTTACTTATTTCTCTATTACCTCGGCTTTGATCTAGGTACTTACCAGTTACTTTACTTATTTCTCTATTACCTCGGCTTTGATCTAGGTACTTACCAGTTACTTTACTTATTTCTCTATTACCTCGGCTTTGATCTAGGTACTTACCAGTTACTTTACTTATTTCTCTATTACCTCGGCTTTGATCTAGGTACTTACCAGTTACTTTACTTATTTCTCTATTACCTCGGCTTTGATCTAGGTACTTACCAGTTACTTTACTTATTTCTCTATTACCTCGGCTTTGATCTAGGTACTTACCAGTTACTTTACTTATTTCTCTATTACCTCGGCTTTGATCTAGGTACTTACCAGTTACTTTACTTATTTCTCTATTACCTCGGCTTTGATCTAGGTACTTACCAGTTACTTTACTTATTTCTCTATTACCTCGGCTTTGATCTAGGTACTTACCAGTTACTTTACTTATTTCTCTATTACCTCGGCTTTGATCTAGGTACTTACCAGTTACTTTACTTATTTCTCTATTACCTCGGCTTTGATCTAGGTACTTACCAGTTACTTTACTTATTTCTCTATTACCTCGGCTTTGATCTAGGTACTTACCAGTTACTTTACTTATTTCTCTATTACCTCGGCTTTGATCTAGGTACTTACCAGTTACTTTACTTATTTCTCTATTACCTCGGCTTTGATCTAGGTACTTACCAGTTACTTTACTTATTTCTCTATTACCTCGGCTTTGATCTAGGTACTTACCAGTTACTTTACTTATTTCTCTATTACCTCGGCTTTGATCTAGGTACTTACCAGTTACTTTACTTATTTCTCTATTACCTCGGCTTTGATCTAGGTACTTACCAGTTACTTTACTTATTTCTCTATTACCTCGGCTTTGATCTAGGTACTTACCAGTTACTTTACTTATTTCTCTATTACCTCGGCTTTGATCTAGGTACTTACCAGTTACTTTACTTATTTCTCTATTACCTCGGCTTTGATCTAGGTACTTACCAGTTACTTTACTTATTTCTCTATTACCTCGGCTTTGATCTAGGTACTTACCAGTTACTTTACTTATTTCTCTATTACCTCGGCTTTGATCTAGGTACTTACCAGTTACTTTACTTATTTCTCTATTACCTCGGCTTTGATCTAGGTACTTACCAGTTACTTTACTTATTTCTCTATTACCTCGGCTTTGATCTAGGTACTTACCAGTTACTTTACTTATTTCTCTATTACCTCGGCTTTGATCTAGGTACTTACCAGTTACTTTACTTATTTCTCTATTACCTCGGCTTTGATTAGGTACTTACCAGTTACTTTACTTATTTCTCTATTACCTCGGCTTTGATCTAGGTACTTACCAGTTACTTTACTTATTTCTCTATTACCTCGGCTTTGATCTAGGTACTTACCAGTTACTTTACTTATTTCTCTATTACCTCGGCTTTGATCTAGGTACTTACCAGTTACTTTACTTATTTCTCTATTACCTCGGCTTTGATCTAGGTACTTACCAGTTACTTTACTTATTTCTCTATTACCTCGGCTTTGATCTAGGTACTTACCAGTTACTTTACTTATTTCTCTATTACCTCGGCTTTGATCTAGGTACTTACCAGTTACTTTACTTATTTCTCTATTACCTCGGCTTTGATCTAGGTACTTACCAGTTACTTTACTTATTTCTCTATTACCTCGGCTTTGATCTAGGTACTTACCAGTTACTTTACTTATTTCTCTATTACCTCGGCTTTGATCTAGGTACTTACCAGTTACTTTACTTATTTCTCTATTACCTCGGCTTTGATGTAGGTACTTACCAGTTACTTTACTTATTTCTCTATTACCTCGGCTTTGATCTAGGTACTTACCAGTTACTTTACTTATTTCTCTATTACCTCGGCTTTGATCTAGGTACTTACCAGTTACTTTACTTATTTCTCTATTACCTCGGCTTTGATCTAGGTACTTACCAGTTACTTTACTTATTTCTCTATTACCTCGGCTTTGATCTAGGTACTTACCAGTTACTTTACTTATTTCTCTATTACCTCGGCTTTGATCTAGGTACTTACCAGTTACTTTACTTATTTCTCTATTACCTCGGCTTTGATCTAGGTACTTACCAGTTACTTTACTTATTTCTCTATTACCTCGGCTTTGATCTAGGTACTTACCAGTTACTTTACTTATTTCTCTATTACCTCGGCTTTGATCTAGGTACTTACCAGTTACTTTACTTATTTCTCTATTACCTCGGCTTTGATCTAGGTACTTACCAGTTACTTTACTTATTTCTCTATTACCTCGGCTTTGATCTAGGTACTTACCAGTTACTTTACTTATTTCTCTATTACCTCGGCTTTGATCTAGGTACTTACCAGTTACTTTACTTATTTCTCTATTACCTCGGCTTTGATCTAGGTACTTACCAGTTACTTTACTTATTTCTCTATTACCTCGGCTTTGATCTAGGTACTTACCAGTTACTTTACTTATTTCTCTATTACCTCGGCTTTGATCTAGGTACTTACCAGTTACTTTACTTATTTCTCTATTACCTCGGCTTTGATCTAGGTACTTACCAGTTACTTTACTTATTTCTCTATTACCTCGGCTTTGATCTAGGTACTTACCAGTTACTTTACTTATTTCTCTATTACCTCGGCTTTGATCTAGGTACTTACCAGTTACTTTACTTATTTCTCTATTACCTCGGCTTTGATCTAGGTACTTACCAGTTACTTTACTTATTTCTCTATTACCTCGGCTTTGATCTAGGTACTTACCAGTTACTTTACTTATTTCTCTATTACCTCGGCTTTGATCTAGGTACTTACCAGTTACTTTACTTATTTCTCTATTACCTCGGCTTTGATCTAGGTACTTACCAGTTACTTTACTTATTTCTCTATTACCTCGGCTTTGATCTAGGTACTTACCAGTTACTTTACTTATTTCTCTATTACCTCGGCTTTGATCTAGGTACTTACCAGTTACTTTACTTATTTCTCTATTACCTCGGCTTTGATCTAGGTACTTACCAGTTACTTTACTTATTTCTCTATTACCTCGGCTTTGATCTAGGTACTTACCAGTTACTTTACTTATTTCTCTATTACCTCGGCTTTGATCTAGGTACTTACCAGTTACTTTACTTATTTCTCTATTACCTCGGCTTTGATTTAGGTACTTACCAGTTACTTTACTTATTTCTCTATTACCTCGGCTTTGATCTAGGTACTTACCAGTTACTTTACTTATTTCTCTATTACCTCGGCTTTGATTTAGGTACTTACCAGTTACTTTACTTATTTCTCTATTACCTCGGCTTTGATCTAGGTACTTACCAGTTACTTTACTTATTTCTCTATTACCTCGGCTTTGATCTAGGTACTTACCAGTTACTTTACTTATTTCTCTATTACCTCGGCTTTGATCTAGGTACTTACCAGTTACTTTACTTATTTCTCTATTACCTCGGCTTTGATCTAGGTACTTACCAGTTACTTTACTTATTTCTCTATTACCTCGGCTTTGATCTAGGTACTTACCAGTTACTTTACTTATTTCTCTATTACCTCGGCTTTGATCTAGGTACTTACCAGTTACTTTACTTATTTCTCTATTACCTCGGCTTTGATCTAGGTACTTACCAGTTACTTTACTTATTTCTCTATTACCTCGGCTTTGATCTAGGTACTTACCAGTTACTTTACTTATTTCTCTATTACCTCGGCTTTGATCTAGGTACTTACCAGTTACTTTACTTATTTCTCTATTACCTCGGCTTTGATCTAGGTACTTACCAGTTACTTTACTTATTTCTCTATTACCTCGGCTTTGATCTAGGTACTTACCAGTTACTTTACTTATTTCTCTATTACCTCGGCTTTGATCTAGGTACTTACCAGTTACTTTACTTATTTCTCTATTACCTCGGCTTTGATCTAGGTACTTACCAGTTACTTTACTTATTTCTCTATTACCTCGGCTTTGATCTAGGTACTTACCAGTTACTTTACTTATTTCTCTATTACCTCGGCTTTGATCTAGGTACTTACCAGTTACTTTACTTATTTCTCTATTACCTCGGCTTTGATCTAGGTACTTACCAGTTACTTTACTTATTTCTCTATTACCTCGGCTTTGATCTAGGTACTTACCAGTTACTTTACTTATTTCTCTATTACCTCGGCTTTGATCTAGGTACTTACCAGTTACTTTACTTATTTCTCTATTACCTCGGCTTTGATCTAGGTACTTACCAGTTACTTTACTTATTTCTCTATTACCTCGGCTTTGATCTAGGTACTTACCAGTTACTTTACTTATTTCTCTATTACCTCGGCTTTGATCTAGGTACTTACCAGTTACTTTACTTATTTCTCTATTACCTCGGCTTTGATCTAGGTACTTACCAGTTACTTTACTTATTTCTCTATTACCTCGGCTTTGATCTAGGTACTTACCAGTTACTTTACTTATTTCTCTATTACCTCGGCTTTGATCTAGGTACTTACCAGTTACTTTACTTATTTCTCTATTACCTCGGCTTTGATCTAGGTACTTACCAGTTACTTTACTTATTTCTCTATTACCTCGGCTTTGATCTAGGTACTTACCAGTTACTTTACTTATTTCTCTATTACCTCGGCTTTGATCTAGGTACTTACCAGTTACTTTACTTATTTCTCTATTACCTCGGCTTTGATCTAGGTACTTACCAGTTACTTTACTTATTTCTCTATTACCTCGGCTTTGATCTAGGTACTTACCAGTTACTTTACTTATTTCTCTATTACCTCGGCTTTGATGTAGGTACTTACCAGTTACTTTACTTATTTCTCTATTACCTCGGCTTTGATCTAGGTACTTACCAGTTACTTTACTTATTTCTCTATTACCTCGGCTTTGATCTAGGTACTTACCAGTTACTTTACTTATTTCTCTATTACCTCGGCTTTGATCTAGGTACTTACCAGTTACTTTACTTATTTCTCTATTACCTCGGCTTTGATCTAGGTACTTACCAGTTACTTTACTTATTTCTCTATTACCTCGGCTTTGATCTAGGTACTTACCAGTTACTTTACTTATTTCTCTATTACCTCGGCTTTGATCTAGGTACTTACCAGTTACTTTACTTATTTCTCTATTACCTCGGCTTGATCTAGGTACTTACAGTTACTTTACTTATTTCTCTATTACCTCGGCTTTGATCTAGGTACCTTACCAGTTACTTTACTTATTTCTCTATTACCTCGGCTTTGA